>VDFB02148398.1:0-72208 GCA_007258455.2 Sequoia sempervirens | reverse complement strand
TGTTTTTCCAAGTTTTCGGTTTTGACGTTTTTGCATAAATATTGGAAATGGCGATTTTGCAAATAAATGATATAAAATTGCATGTAAATTCAAAAAGCTCAGATCTATTACAAATAGGCTCATATATCGATAACTACTTATTTCATTATTTTTGCCATAACAATTACAATAAAAATCTCTGAGAAATACAGGCAAGATCTGACTGATATTATTAAAGAACCTGATTTTGCAGCAAGCTGAAGATGACTGAAAACTCGTACAGCTGCAATAAATATTCCATTGTCCCTCTGTCAAATGCTAGAAGATGAATCCTGAGATGCATGCGCCAACTGGGTTAAAGGCAAATGACCAGAATGGAAGGCGTTTTCTCCTCTGCAAAGAAGTACGGCTTTCTTGAATGGTACAGCCAGGTACAACTGGTACGGCTGTGTGCAGCAACAATAAATGTAAAATGTACGGCTCCTTTGATATCACTGTCCAGACTCTGAAAGATGGTGCGCCTTGATGTAAATGTGCCTTCAGGAGAAAACCCTCAATCAAAACTCTGTAAATAAATAACCTGTGAAGTTCTATGATCTCCTCTGAATGAAGAAACCCCTTTGCTGGCAATAAATCAGATGTTATTTCACACCCTCTGAATCGCTCTCACTGGAGATGGCTCGTTCCCCAATGCATTCGAGACTGAAACCCTAGGCTTCTGTGCTCTGCTCAAACTTGATCAATTTTCAATCATCAATAATCATAATGGTTCGATTTCCAATGCAAATGCATTATACCCTTGAGAAGTGCGAATTCCACAATAATAGGGATCATTAAAATATTTCGAACTTTTAATTTCAATCTTTCAATAGTCTTCAGCGTAATTTTTGATTATAAAATATAATCTCAAATGGCCCCTTCCAATGTTGGGCGACCCCTTTATCAAAATCACTTAAGTCGTAATATTAAAATATTACAACTTTATATTATAATCTCCAATTAATTAATATTTAATTAATTCAATTAAATATTAATATCTCTCTCATTATTCACTCGATGCACGAGCCGTCTGAAGCTGACGAACACTGAAGTGATTCTGAACATAATCCATCCATACTGCTAAAAATAGCAGGGGTCCCACACTGAGTGCCAGATACTGCTAAAAATAGCAACTCAGGCTAGAAGTGTCCGAATGAGCCCGAACGAAAGCCAACTGATCAAATACCAATGAAGCTGAGCAAGCTCCAACATGACCCTCATTCAACCTATCACCCTACGAGGGTCGCATAATAGGCTAATTCCTATGAACTCGATGCTCGCAAAAATGGGGACATTACACTTATGTAATTTTTAAAAATAAATAAATATATCCACAAAATTGTAGATAAAAAGAAATTAAATAATATTAATAGTATATAAAAACTAGTAAATATTATATATACTAAAAATATAAATGATGTAATATATTTTCTTACATATATAATATGTTACACCCCGATTGTATAGCTACTATTCATAGGATGTACATTGTAAATGTTGAATCTTTCTGTTGAATAAATTGAATTGTTCTTGTGATCAATTGGATGTATCCTAAATGATTGTCTCTTTATCTGATGCTTCTATTATTGTAATTCTTGAATGAAATTAGCATATTGAGTTATGGAATAATGTTGTTCTAACCTATTACAATGCTTAATGTATATTACCTTGGTTTTGAGCAATTGATTTCCGTTGTCATCTCATGATTTGCAGGAGACAGGTTCGTACCTCGAGACAGAGGAGAGATATCACTCGGGGAAGAACTTGGTCGGGTAAACAGTAATGGATACCAACTGGACATACACACACAAGCCTTAGAACTGAGTAAGCTAAGTCATTGTTTTGGTTAAAGGTAAGTCATCTGTAGGCTTGTCTAGTATCATTAGGAGTCGTGTCTTCTTCTGAATGTGTAAACAAGTGATGCTTGCCAGTATAACCTTATAAATGATAAGTTCTGGTTAGAGGTGGATATGTGTATTTGTACATACGAATACGATATGTACAAGTACCCATAAGTACATTCATGTCGATACAAACGTATTAGGCAGATGGATATGCCATACGTATGTGTCAATATAAATGTATTTATGGATACTTATACATGTAGTATATATACATATATATATACAAGTATACATACCCACGGCTAACGAGATAAATGAATTATATATTGTAATGATATCTTGCCTCTGAAATTATACGAATACATATATATTAATTTACATGTTTAACGTATAATGTAAATGAATATATGTGTATTAATATAATGTTAAGTATTTCAATATATTTAATATTATATTAAAATATTAATATAATATAGTTTAAAATGTATATAATATTATTTAAATTGATAATTTAAATAATTATGCATAAACTATATTATGTAAGTATTTTAATATAATAAACAAATATATTTAAATAAAAGATTGGTCAAAATCAAATGAAATAAAAGTTAAAACATTGTAAAGCACGAATGCAAATCTGGGAAGAAATTAAAAATCGCGGATTTCATAAAAATCGCGAATTGATAAGAAAACGCGAATTTTTCTAATGTATTCGTTGAAGTGTTAATCTTCAAATATGAGCCTGCATATATGCGCCATATTTACTTTGAAAACTCTATTAAAATATTAAAGTTTTACCAAAGCGAAATAAAGAAGAAAAACGCGAAAATGCAGAAGGGAAAATGAAAAACACGCAGGTAACCCGCGCGACTAGGGCCAGGCGTCAGAAAATAAATAAGATATTTCTTGCTATGCGAAAAGAATGAAATTTGGACGCCATTTGAGCAAGGAAGAAGTCAGAAATGAAACTTGGCATTTAACCTAACTGTAAAAACGCGCCGGTTGAAAGTTGTCACAGTTTTAACAGTCTGAAACAAATTCGAATTAAAATGAACTTCTTGCTGTCAAACATGGAGGTCGAAACCCTCACCAATTTGATACACGTTTTTAGTTTGAAATGTTCTTCAACCTGCTGGCAGTTCTGGCGCCATAGAAGGTGGAAAACAGTTTCAAAATGAACCTATAAATAAACCTGCGTTTGGCATTCCTTCACACACGAATTTGCAGTCAGTTTCTTGAGCATTTTAAAGCTAAAAAGTGAGTTCGCCATAAGAGAGAAATTGCTAAGTTATTCTGTTAATACAAGAGAGCAGAAGTTGAAATTACTGGTAATCTTTGAATAGAAGAGGAGCAATCAGGAATTGTCTTTTACTGTGCTGAGTAATTGATTACAAGAATCCAAACTGAAAGTGATCTGAGTAGAGGCCAGTAAAGGAGCTACCTTCCAACTTCTGGAAAGCTAATTCAGGCATGCTAAATTCTTTCTTTACATATTTTCCTAATTTTCCAGAGTAATCTGATAGGTCTCTGATTTATAGTTATGGCTGGAAAGGAAAGAGTTTGACTGTCTGGTAGACTTAAATTGAATTCAAAAAGAATGTCAGTTTCTTAAACATGTGAAAAGTTTTGATATAAAAGTATCATGTAAATAGTCATATCATGGTTTTGTTGTCAATAATGTACGGTTTACATTACTTAAAGGAAAGCAATCTGCATTGTGTTTTAGTGGCTCTGTATAATGAGCATATGCTTGTGTTTAAATATTAGATACTAGGGTTGAGTCAAGAATATTTGCAAGATATACTCTACAACTTAATACATACAACTTAATCAAGTTATTGTATCCCTAGGATGAATATATCCTGAATTAGGGCGTCTGTTGTAGTATCTTGTTTAATAGATTCATCATTCCAGTAGTAAAATGTTGTAGGAAGTCTAGGGTACGGACTACCCCGATAGACCAACCTACGCGTAGAACTAAGATAGCCTTAAGTCAAGTTGAACCTGGCTAGTGAATGTGACATATGACCTATGTTCTTCGTTGAACGTAAACACTTTGGCCAAAGTAGTGTAAGGAACCATTTAGTTGTTGTACTACACTGTCAGTTCACCGTGATTCCGAAATACGACCTAGTTTGTGATTTGCCGTTAGCACGAAAACTAGTTTTGTAGAATCACAGCACTATGTCCAGTTGGTAGTCATTAAAGGTTACCCAACCAATCTCTTCTTCGAAGGGAGGGCCGTTCATTGAAAAATGATCGTGCGGGGGACCGCATTATAAGTCCGTGGTTGGCGGAAAAACGCTCGAGTGATGTTTCTCCTCCACGAACACCCGACGGATGCTCCAAAGCTTGACAGGACGGATTCCTGGACCTTCTTATTTCTATTGGTGTCAAAAGCCTACGGGCTATGTATGTATGTTTCTCATCATGCTTTGTAATTTCATTTGAAATGAAATAGTTTATAGATGCAATAAATGTTTCTTATTTATGTTATGAAAAGAAATTGTTTGTTCAAAATGGTATTGTTCTTACTTTTATGTATGAATTGTAAAGTTTTAATTTTATCGTACAAGTGTGTTCGTTATAATAAATAATATATGTAAGTAAAAATAATTTATTACATATACAATAATATTAAAAATATTTCAAAACACAATATAAATGAATAATATTAAGTTAAATAATATTAAATTTAAATATATTAGATGTTAATTTTTAAAACAAAATTAATAAAAAATATACATGATTTAAATTTTTTATTAAAACATAAATAAGCAAAGTAAATAACAAATATACAAATATACAAATATACATGATTTAAAACATAAAATATAAAAAATAGTTAATTTTATTTAAAAAATTAATAAATGAAAACAAAACTTAATAATTAAAATCTAAATATTTGATCTAAAAATTAAAAACAAAAGAATAAAATTTAAAACTTAAAAGCAAAAATTAAAATTCAAGTAAAACTTAAAGCTTTATTGATATGGTAAATATCATTGCCCCTAATCCATCTGGTGCAATACTCTGGTTGAGTGGATGCCATGGCGAACCAGTGAAGAATGAAGATCCAGTGATCCTCAATCAGAGAGTTTGAGTGTCGGTTGTGGAGAGATCTATATCAAAAGAGGAGCTGATTTTGTCTCTATTGAAAAAGCCCTAAAAAAACGTTTTTTAAATATATTTTTTATTTTAAAAAAATTATTCCTTTACCTTATACGAATATAAGGTGAATTTGAATGATTTTTTCATCTTGCTTTGAAGTTCGCCGAATTTCGAACTTCATAGTTGGAATTCGGTGAACTCTGTGACTTAGGTTGAAAGAGTGGGAGTAAATATGGATGACAGAGAACATAGAGACCAACAGGAACCTAGTACCAGAGAGATGCTTAATGATCTTGCTAGTGGGCAACGTGACTTATAGTAGAGTTTAGCTCAAATGGTGGTATTAATGACCCAACATATGGTGGGTAATAACAACACTAGTGGAAACCATAGTTGGAAGACTCTTTAGGACTCACTGCGGACTCGGCGGACTTAGTAGTTCGAAGGTTAGCCGAGTCCACTTGCCACGGACTCGAGAGTCGAGTCCAAGAAAGTTCTTGCATGGGACTCACAAGTCTGGATTCGGGACTCGCACAAGTCCTGAGGTCGGATTCGTGAGTCCCAAGGTCGGACCTGCGAGTCCCGTGCAAGGACTCTCCTGGCCGGCTGGGACCTGAAAAATAGATTTAAAACCTCATTTTTTTTGTTTCTTTCCTCATTTCACTCCTCTACTCTGCCAAATACAGGTCTGCAACTTGAAGTGAGGTTGGAAGAAACCAAGAAGACGAGATAAGGAGATCATAATAGAGCCAGGTAAGTGATTTAGCTCCTTTTTTTTGTTTTCTTCAATTAAAAATCACAAAAATCAAGAAAAATAAGGGGAAATGTTGCCAAATTTTTTTCTATTTCCCTTAATAGCCTAATTCCTACTATTTATAGCTTGGTTTTGCATTCCATTTTTTTGCAAATGTTTGAATCTCATTTATTTGCTGATTTTTTTTTCCATGTTGAATTTGAAATAGCAATGTCATCTTCAAACCCAAGGGGAATGAGAAAAGATCCTGCATGGAAGTATGGAATACCAAGAAATAAAAAGGGTGAGGTGACATGTACTGAATGCAACAAATGGATGGCAGGAGGAATAAATAGATTAAAATACCACCTTGCAAGAATACCTGGCAAAATGTGGATTTATGCCCTAAGTTGACTCCTGAGATAATTAGAGAGATGAAGGCCCTTCTTGCTAAGTATGAGATGAAAAAGGATGAAAGACAAAAAACAATGGAAACCCTAGCAGTAGCGATGAGTGGATCCACTTCTACACCTCCTACACCATCTAGGCCCCATGATACCCCAAGTCCAAGCATCCGTCAACCACATTCATCTTTTGGTGAGAGTCCTGAGGGTTCTTTCTCTACTCCTACTGCTAGTGCTAGCCAGGGTCCTTTATCAAGACCAAATTTCTTTATTCCACACAATGTTCCAGGAGCACAACCTTCACTTGAAGGTACCAGTTGGAATAAGGAAAAGCATCATGAAGCTAGGATGGTAGCAGCAAACTTTTGGTACTACAATAATTTACCTTTCAATGTGGTGAGCAACTCATATTGGGAAGGTTTGGTGAATGCCCTTACAGTTGTAGGTAAGGGGTTTAAGACCCTAACAGCTAAAGATTTGAGTGGGCCATTGCTAGAGGAAGCTGTAAAGAATACACGGCTTGTGGTTGAGAGCAAAAGAAATTTTGGCGAAGAAAAGGCTGTAGCATTTTATTTGATGGGTGGACAGATGGATGAAATAAGAATCTCCTAAACTTTTTAGTGGCCTCTAATGGTGGATTGGTGTTCCTAAAGTCAATAGATGCCTCTAGTGAAGTCAAAAATGATGAGACTTTATGCAATTTATTAGATGGGGTGATCCAGGAGGTTGGTGTTGATAATGTTGTCCAAATTATCATGGACAATGTAGCTGCAGGTAGACTACTTATGGAGAGGCATCCCACAATTGCATGGTCTCCTTGTGCTGCTCATTGCTTGGACTTGTTGCTAGAGGACATTGGGAAGATTGGATGGGTCAAAAGCGTGGTTGAAGATGCCAAAAATGTTACAAAATTTATCTACAACCATACTTGGGTGCTTTCCTTGATGAGGAAATTCACAAATGGCAAGGACCTTGTGCGACCAAGAGTGACACGATTTGCTTGCCACTTCCTCACATTGCAAAGCATTCTTGGTGCCATTGGTCATCTCAAGCAAATGTTTGTGTCAGATGCTTGGTCCCAATCCACATTTGCCACTAAACCTAAAGGGAGAGGATTGTGAGCATATTTTTTGATGACACATTCATCAAAAATGGAGAGGAGTTGATTGGGGTAAGTAACAAACACAAAAATAAACTTTATACATGATAATTTATTTGGTGTTTTTTTTGAGGGGTTAATTTTGTAATAATTTAACATTTGTTTTCATTTTTTTAGGTGACAGAACCTTTGGTGAGGGTTCTGTGTATGGTGGATGGAGAGGGCATGCCAATGGGTTTCATCTATGAGGCCATGGATAGGGCCAAAGAGGCCATTTCATGTTACTATGGCAGCAACAAAAGAAAATATGAAATCATTTGGCGCATCATTGATCAGAGATGGACAAACCAACTCCACCAGCCGATACATTCCTTTGCCTACTTCCTGAACCCAAAGTTCTACTTCTCTAACACATTTAAGGCTGATGAGGAGTTCATGGTAGGTCTTCTCACATGTATCGATAAAATGGTACCTGATTGTGAGACGAGAGACAGGGTGCTTGATGAGTTGGAGGTGAGATTTATTACATCTTATTTATGAATTTGCAATGTTCATTGTTGACTATCTATGAATTTTCTATATTTGATTTAATTTAATTTTTATCTATTTAAGTTCTACAAGGGTGCAGAGGGGAGACTCTTTTCCTCCCAACAAGCAATTGAAAGGAGAGGAAAACAACAACCATGTGAAAAAATTTGTTCAATAGTATACTACAAGATGAAACTAGAAACTTGATTCTTACATTGTTTACTTTACTCTTGATACTTATATTTTTTAAATGTGATTTTTTAGATTTATGGTGGGAGAACTATGGTACTAGCACGCCAAATCTTCAAAAGCTAGCCATCCATGTCTTGTCGCAGCCATGTAGTTCTTCTGGGTGTGAACGTAATTGGAGTTTATTTGAGAACATTCACACAAAGAAGAGAAACAGGTTGACACAGTAGCGCCTAAATGATTTAGTTTTTGTTTGGTACAACCTTCGCCTTCAAGCTAGAAAGGTGGAGGGTGTTTCACATGAGTCCATCAACTTGGATGATATTGATCCATATGGTGAATGGACTATTGATGAGCAAAATGATGATGTTGATGTCTTCCTTACTGATGAGGATCTTGCTGAATTGGAGAGAGCAATAGCAGGAGAAGAAGAAGCAGCAGGATTGGAAGCAATGGTGGAGGACGAAGACACTTTTGAAGATCAAGAAATCACTCTTCAATCTCCTCATTTGGATACTGTAGCACCTACTACTTCTAGGCCTGTAAAATTGATTTCCATTAGGAGGGGAAAGAGGAAGATATAGATTATATTTGGTTGTTAATGTTTTCCTCATTTTGACATATGATTATATGTAAACATTTATAAACTTATGATGCTGTTATACATTTTGAAAGTTTGAAACTATGAGTATGAATGATGAAATTTCAATTATTAAGTGTTTGATGATCATATGACAAGTGTAATCTTTGAATTATGACAAATTGATAATCATATTAGGCTCTTATGTTCTCTAAATGCATTAATTTCTTTTCTTTTTTTTTAAAACTACGGTTTTTTTTTTTGCCAAGTCCTAGCCGAGTTTTTTCCCAAGTCTGAGTCCTATGTTGGGCTGCCAAGTCCGAGTTTTCCAACTTTGGTGGAAACAATGGTGGGAACAATGGACACGAAAGGAACAATAGGAATGGGGATGGTTTATTCGATAATAGAGTTGCAAATCAACTCACTATGATAGGAGTGGCCAACACAAGACCCCTTATGCCTAACTTTCCACCAAGAATTAACCCCCGAGTTGAAGAGGAACCAACACAACAAGAGTTGCAAGATCAGATTTTAGAGGATTGGAGGAATTCAGGACTTGAATTTCAGGCTGAAATGTCCTTCTGTGACTACATGGAACTCAAATTGAAACATAGACCGAATAGAGGTGGTAGACAATATTACCAAGACTTGCAGAGAAAGGTGGGAAAATTATCCATTTTGTACTATGATGGTTCAGGGAAAAATAAAGCTAGAGCATGGGTTCATAAACTAGAAACTTACTTTCAACTCAACCCGATGCCAAAGGTTGAGGTCATTAAGTATGTAGCAATACACTTAGATGGTAGTGCTCATGAGTGATGGCATCACAAAATGATCACCTTAGGTCATGATCAGATTGACTTCTATGCAGAGTTTACAGAAAGGTTAATTGATATATTTGACAAGAAGGATCCACAACTTCATTTTAAGGAGTTGGCATAGCTTAAGCAGTGGGGTTTAGTTGATGCTTACATCACAGATTTTCAAAAGTTATTTGTGTTGGTAACTGACATTTTGGAAAGGAGATTGATTGTCTTGGTTTTGGATGGGCTTTCAGATCCATTTAGAGGTTGGATTAAGGCACTTAGTTCACCTACATAGCAGGAGGCCATAAAAAAGGCAAGGGATATGGAATCCTCTACATCTAGAAGTAAATTTCAGTCTAAAGGATTCTTACATAAAAGGGACAAGGATAAGAAACATTTTACGAAAGACTCAAATCGGTCCAAGAACATGTCAAACAGGTTAGATAGTGATCAACTCAATGAGATTAGGCAAAAGAAGTTATGTTTTCACTGTAGAGAGCCTTGGGAAACATCACACAAGTGTGCTATAAAAGCAAAGGCAAAGAAGATTGAATACTTTTCAGCAAATGAAACAACATCAAAAAATTCAGATCAGCACACCAAATCGGAGAGTAGTGATGGGGAAAGCTCAATAGAAGAGACATAAAAGGAGCATGAATGTGGTGGTGCCATTGCACAACTTTTTAGCTTCCAGAAAGTTGGATTATTTAAGGTTAGGGGAGTACTTTGTGGGCAGCGAATAATCACTCTCATTGATACAAGAGCTACTCACAATTTCATTGATGAAGGGCTTGTTGCTAAGAGGGAAATTAAAACAGAAAATTTTGAAGGATTTAAGGTGATGGTTGTAGATGGGTTTACCCTCACTTGCACACGCAAAATTTCCAACTTGGGCATACAGCTGGGGGAGTATGAGTTGAAGGATGATTTTTATGTGGTGAGTATAGGTGATATAGATGTGGTTCTAGGTATGCATTGGATGCGTACACTCAAAGAGTTCACCATGAACTTAAACACTATGGAGATGAGGTTTGAATCAAAGGGTAAGAGAATAGTGCTCAAAGGCATGTCAGATGGAGGAAGGAGGGTAATTTACTCCAAAATAATGGAGAGATTAATTCGACATTATCAAGTAGAGTGGGAAATAGAGTGTATCGTTATGCCTACTATTATGAAGCAACAAAAAATAGATCATCATCCAGATGTTTAGACTTTGCTATCTAAGCATAGCAAAGTGTTCGATAGTATACCTCTTGGGAGGCCTTCGGAGAGAGGGTTTGAGAACGTCATTGAGTTAGAGGAGGATGCCAAACCAATGATCACCACACCATATAGACATCCAAAGAGGCATAAAGATGAAATTGAAAAGGCGATCAAAGAGTTGCTTGATATGGGACACATAAGACCTAACAAGAGTCCCTTGGCTCCTCTATTGTGTTAAGAAAAATGATGGAACAGTGCATATGTGCATTGATTATAGGGCATTGAATAAGAAATTAATTAAGAATAGGTACCCCATCCCACGCATTGATGAGCTCATAGATGAGTTGCGTGGTGCTTGCTTCTTCTCCAAAATTGACTTAAGGTCAGGTTATCATTAGATCCAGTTCATAGAGGTAGATTTGGAGAAGACTGCTTTCAGGTGTCACTTAAGTCACTTTGAGTTTTTGGTGATGCCATTTGGATTAACCAAATGCACCAGCTACTTTCTAGTCTTGTATGAACATAGTATTTAGTAAGTAGCTCTGGAAGTTCTCATTTTCTCTGATGGTATTTTGATTTTCAACAAGACTTGGGATGAACATATGAGGCAACTTGAGGAGGTGTTGAGCATTGTAGGGAGGAATCATTGTATGCTTAGGAGTCTAAGTGTGATTTTGGTATGGCAGAGCTTCTTTACCTTGGCCACATTATTAGCTCTAAGGGCGTTAGAGTGGATTTCGATAAGATCAAAGCAATCATGGATTGGCCACCACCCACCAATCTCTCACAACTTAGGGATTTTTTTGGGTTATGTGGATTTTACAAAATAATTGTCAAGGGCTTTTCACATGTGGCAGCTCCACTTACAAATTTGACTAAAAAGGGAGCTTTTATTTGGTCAAATATAGCACAGTAATGCTTTGATCACTTCAAGCAAGTTATGTGTACTTGCCTAGTTTTAGCTATTCTTGACTTCTCCAAGCCTTTTGAGCTGGAGTGTGATGCTTCCAGAGAGGGGATAGGTGGTGTGTTTATGTAGGATAAAAATCCAATTGTTTTTCAAAGCAGGAAGTTAAGGGGTGTTGAAAGAAGTTACTTGATATATGATAAGGAGATGCTGGCCATTATGCATGGTCTGGCCAAGTTTAGACCCTATCTTGGGGGAGGGAAATTTATTGTCAAAACTGACCACAACAACCTCAAGTACTTCCTAAGTTAAAAGGACCTTAATGAAAAATAGCAAAAATGGGTGAATATGCTTTAGGCATATGACTTTGACATTGTGTGTGTCAAAGCAAAGAAAAATGTTGTTGTTGATGCCCTATCCAGGAGACCTCATTTGTGTGCATTAGTAGAGATTATTGTTGATTGGAGAGAGTTGATTTCAGTAGAATATGCTAAGCACTCTTGGGCTACAGGTATCATTGAAGGCACCATACAAGATGACAAGTGCAAGGTAACTAATGAGCTGATCTTCTACAAAAAGAGAATTCACTTACTACCTAAATCAAAACTTAAGGTGAAGATTTTGACAACTTTCCATGATGCACCCATGATTGAACACCCGAGTTTCTTCAAAGCCTATAGGTAGATCTGGGAGAGATTCACTTGGAAAGACTCAAAAATGAAGTCCTTAAGTATGTTAGGGAGTGTCCCACATGCCAATAGAACAAGAATGAGCACACTTTGTTAGGATTTACTGACATGAATGAGGAATTAAATTATCAATTAAATGCAGATTTAACCAATAGAACAGAGAAATAAAAATTCATAGAGGTGAGACAACAAAAAAAGTTAGCGTGGTTCACCCTTTTTTGGGCTACATCTGTAATGTCCCCATTTTGACACCATGTAGTTCCCTAAGCATCGGCTAGTTTCTTGAGTTTTTCGAAGGCTTCTAGGTGAATTAGGAGAGTTTCAAGGTTCTTGGAGAGCTTAGTGGTGGCTTTTCTCAGCATCCAATGGCGTGTCGGTGTTCTATTGGTCCTCACAATGGTGGTGATGGTCTTCGTTGCATTTCTGGCCATCTGGGTTATTCTCCACATTTCTTGGAGAACACTAGTATTTTTAGTAAGTGCCCATTTTGGCACCTGGCATCTTTCCTTGTCATCAACAACTTCTTGGTGCGATTAGTTTTCGTTTCGGATGTATCTTGGTGCTTTTCGTAAAATGATTGAAATTATTTTAATATTTACACTAAAGTTATAAAGTAATGTTTTAATATTACTTTAGTGTTAAATATTATAAAATGAAAAGGTTATTAAAGTTATTTTTTTTAAATAGAAAAAGCATTTTTCTAGGAAAAAATATTTTTTGGGAAAAGCAACAAAAAGTAAAAATGCTTTTTGAAAAAGTAAGGAAAAATAAAAAAAGTGTTTTTTTGAAAAAACACAAAAAACAAAAAAACGTTTTTCGAAAAAGTAGTGAAAAAGCTATAAAAGGAAGTATGGGGTAGCTCATTTTGTTATGTTGAAAATTTGATAACGAAGTGTTGAATGCACACAAGACAATTGAGGGGGGGGGGGGGATCGGCGAATCAGTTGTAGTTGTACATTAAAACTTCAAAACCCTCATAAACATTCAAATCCTTATCAACTTTATTAACCCTTAATTTGTTAGAATGATTTAGCATGAAAACAAATAACAAAAATTGAAACACATCTACATCATGCACAATAGAACACCTGATTTACATGGAAAACCCAAGAAGGGAAAAACCACGATGAGGATTAGCTCACAATAAAAAGTAGTTGCAACATCGAATACAAAAGGCTCACTACCCAAAAGAAAGAAGGGCTCACTACCAATGGCTCACTACCAGATTATAGAAAAGAAGAAAGAAGAATGTTACAGTGAGAAATCTATCTTAATGCAACAAAAAAGTCCACCACAACATCATCAACACATTCGTAGTCCTAAAAATTGTAGACATCTTCTGCTCACTGCTTGCAGCAGTCTAACTCATTAAGCTCGCACTGCACTTCACAAATTTGCACTTCACAACTTTGCAATTCGCATCACACTTCACTCATTAATTCTCCATCAACTCATCACTCATTTATACCATCTTCAACTTTGAAAACATTCTCCAAGGTCAGCTATGCATCTCAACTGTGCAAATTCAAATTAGGTCGGCACTAAGGATTCCTGCGGTTGAAAGGAATGAAAGCGGACCACATCACACCTTAACTCGGACCTAAATCCATTCATACACGCCATGCCATGCTTCCACAATCACTGAAGCAAATTCACAATTAGTATAAATACCCAAGGTTGACCAAACCTATGTAAACACCATTGACATTTAAGTACACACTTCCTCAAATCCAAAGATGACTTGTGGACCACACACCACGCTTGACTACAATTTGGAATATTCCACAAACACCCTGAAATCCAACAAATTCCTTAACAACTTTCACTTGAAGAATGTACACATCTAGTACACTCAGACAACCTTCGACACACTGTTACTCAAGAAACCAACTTCTGAAGCACCAACCCACGAACAACTTCAGCTGAAAGTAGATATGGCCATTATCAACACAGTTCTAGAATTACAAGACCATAAACCCAACTGCGGAGAAATGTAGAGCAAAACCATTTCTCCCAAACATGATTGCAACACAGTTCACACACTGGTGAACGCAACTTTCTCTGTACGACGATCCAAACCAAGAAATTTTGAATATAGAACCTCTGAACACCTCTGACCAACATATTCGAACCACACAAGTAGATCTTCATTACAAAAGAAATGTGGAGCAAAACCAAAACACTACACTATACACCAGAACATCTCTGCAACACACTATTTCCTCTTTTATTCAAATTTTCTCAAAAGTACTTGGAAACCAAGCATCGGAGACACATAATCATCATCTTCAACACTTCCTCATCATCACTAAACCAACTGCAACGCAACTATACATCCATAGAAGCCTATCAAAGCAACACCAGAGGTTGCACTAGTAGCACTTACTAATGACAACATAATGCAACTAATCAAAGCATCAACACAACCAGTCATCAATGACAACACAAACATAAGCCTGCAAAAGTCTTCCTCAAGCTTGTTGACATCAATGACAACACCAAATATTCATACTTGCAACAATCTCCCCCTTTGTCATTGATGGAAACACATGATGTGAAAAAAAAACCATCAACAACAAACATAACAGCTCTGATCATCAACATATTTTCCATATCAACTCTCTCTTTCTTTCTCTACATCATACTCTCCTTTTCCACATTACTCCCTCCCTCTTTCTTATCTAATCTTTTTCACATTGTTTTCTCTCCCCCTTTGACATCAATGGCAAAGGAAAAAATATTGAACATACACACTTTTCTCTCTTTACTGCTCTGCATACTCCCCCTTAAGAGCACACAACAAACTGCATCAAGCATCAACCACTGCTCATATCCTTTGACACATCTAACAAAGGACAACACCAACCTGCACCAATATTTACTCCCCCTGACTGCAACAATCAACAAAGCCACTACCTACTCCCCTTGAGAGGTAGCCTCCAATATCAGTCTAGGACAAAGAATGAAACTTGAAATCCATTGGAATGATGCATATTCTTATGAATCTAGTTTAAGGAAGGAGGGGTAATAACCCCTAACTTCTTGTGAAGATACTCAAAAGTATCCTTAGGAAGAGCCTTAGTGAATATATCAACAACCTAATCCTTTGTAGGCACATTCTCAAGCTTCACTTCATTCTCTGCAACCTTCTCTCTCAAAAAGTGATACCGGATTGAGGTATGTTTTTTCCTTGAGTGCATCACTGGATTCTTTCAAATGCTAATAGCACTTGTATTTTCACAGAAGATAGAAAATGGTTCATTATATACCACTCTGATATCCTTCAAGGTTTGCCTCATCCACAACACCTGTGTGCAGCAAGATGCTACTGCAATGTATTATTCCTCTACAATAGAAAGAAACAGAGTCTTGTTTCTTGCTCAACCAAGACATCAATTTGCATCCAAGAAAGAATGCACCACCACTTATACTTTTCCCTTTATCCACACAACCTGCCCAATCAACATTTGTATAAGCACTTAGAGAAAAATCAGTATCCTTTGGATACCACAAACCATGTTCTGGAGTTCCCTTCGAGTATCTAAATATCCTCTTCACTGCTACAACATGTGACTCTCTAGGATCTTCTTGAAATCTAGCCACAAGACAAATTGCATGCATGATATCCGATCTAGTAGCAGTTAGCTATAGTAGTCCTCTAATCATTGATCTATACTTGCTTTGATCAGCCTTAGAAGACTCATCATTCTTACTTAGCTTGCAACCGATAACCATAGGAGTACATACCGGTTTAAAATCTTCCATTCCAAACTTATTTAACATTTCCTTGACATACTTTGTTTGTGAGATGAATATACCCTTTTCTGTTTGATTAATTTGTAGCCCAAGGAAGAAATTCATCTCCCCAAACATAGACATCTCAAATCTTTTTGCATCTCTTTTGCAAATCTTTTGCACATAGCTTCATTTCCTCCAAAGATTATATCAACATACACAACCACAATCAAGATTTGATCTTTTTCAACTTTAAAATAAAGATTACTATCTGTGGTACCTTTACGGAATCCTTGTTGTATCAAGTACTTATCCAACCTTACATACCAAGCTTTGGAAGCTTGCTTCAATCCTTATAATGCCTTCTTCAATTTGCAGACCATATTCAGTTGTCTGATAATTGAAATCCTTCCGATTGTTCAATATATACCTCTTCTTCCAACTCACCATTCAAGAAAGAAGACTTCACATCCATCTGATAAACCTTGAAATCTTTATGTGTTGCAAATGCCAGAAACATCCTAATAGCTTCCATTCTTGCCACCGGAGCAAATGTCTCCTCAAAATCTATTCCTTCTACTTGTGAGTAGCCCTTACACTCAAGCCTTGCTTTGTTTCTTACCACCTCTCCATTCTCATTCAGTTTGTCCCTGAATACCCACTTAGTTCCAATAACATTCTTGTTTGTTGGTCTTGGGACAAGTTCTCAAGTCTGATTCTTCTCAATCTGCATTAGTTCTTCCATAACTTTGATGCAATACTCATCCTTGCATGCTTCAATCACTGTTTTGGGTTCAACTTTAGAGAGTAAACATAGGTTTACCTTTGCTTTTGTCATAGCAACTTTTCTTCTCGTTAACACACCCTTACTCTTGTCACCAATGATCTGATCTTCAGAATGATTCTTTTTCACATATTTAGGAGTCTTAGGGATCTTTTCCTGAGTTTTTCCTCTTCAATCTGAACTTCCTTTTCCTTTCCTTCATCTCTATCATTTTCTCTGCAAGAGGACTCATCTGGTTCATATCCATCTATCACCACATAATTCTTATGCAAGTCTTCATCCACTTTGACATCTGCACTTTCAATAATCTTTTTCAGCCTCTTGTTGTAGCACCAGTAAGCTTTGCTTCTTGTAGAATATCCAAGAAAGATATCTTCATCAGATCTTGTATCAAACTTTCCTATGTTCTCTTCATCTCTTCTGATATAGCACTTGCTTCCAAACACTCTGAAGTATTTGACAGTAGGAATCCTTCCATACCACAATTCATAGGGAGTCTTTGCACCATTTTCTCTTGCTTGGACCCTGTTAAGAATGTAGACAGCAGTATGAATTTCTTCTCTCTAGTAGACTTTCGGTAGGTTTGCCTCTTTCATCATTGTTCTTGTAGCTTCCTGAATAGTCCTATTCTTTCTTTCAACCACTCCATTTTGTTGAGGAGTCCTAGGGGAAGATAAATGCCTTTTTATCCTATGATTCTCACAAAAATTGTTAAACTCATAGGAGGTGAACTCTCCACCTTTGTCAGACCTCAAACATTTGATTTTCATATCCATTTCATTCTCAACCATAACTTTGAATGCTTTGAACTTATCTAGAGATTTTGATTTTTCTTTGAGAAAAATAACCCATGTCATTCTAGAATAATCTTTAATCAATAGCATGAAATACATGTGACCTTAAAAATTTCTTACTCTGGTAGAACCACCAAGGTCTGTATGCACCAACTCCAACAGTCTGGTAGTAGATTTTTCTTTGACTTTGAAACTTCTTGCTTGCTTCTCAATTTGACATTCCTTGCAGAAAACATTGATAAGATTTGTAATCCTTGGCAGATCTCTCACAGCTTGAACTGAACTGATCTTTACTAAGTTATCAAAATTTATATGACACATCCTTCTATGCCATAACCAATTTTCATTAATCTGATTCATAAAGCAATGACCATCAACTCCTTTAAGCTGATAAACATTTCCATCTGTCCTTCCAGCAACAACCATAGTTCCGGAGCCTTTTCTGATCTCACGTCCATCATCCTGAAACATAAAATTATATCCTTTGCTACACATTTGTCCGACACTCAAAAGGTTATGTCGCAAACCCTTAACCTAAAGAACATCATCTGTATTATGCTTGCCATCAAAACTAATTGAACCTTTTCCACATATCTTAGCAAATGTATCATCACCAAACTTTACCAAACCTCTTTCATATTTTTCAAGTTCAACAAGCTTACTTTTGTTACCGGTCATATGATTTTTGCATCCACTATCAATAATCCAATAGTTCTTCTCTTCTCTAGCATGAAAAACAGTCACCATAGTTCTTTCAGTGTTATTACTTGCTTCCGGAGCACTTTCCTTCACGCATCTTTCAAAGTTAGAAAAATTAGTTCCATCTTTAATAGCCATGAACAAGCATTCACTATCTTCATCATCCACATAATCAGATTCACCATCAAATATACTGACATCTTCTCTAACATAATAACTTTTCTTAATTGCTTTACCTTTGTTTTCTTTATTCTTGTCATTCAAAGCTCTGTTTGGACATCTTGAAGCATAGTGACCTATCTTACCACAACTAAAACATTTGAAAGACAACTTACCTCTGTATTTACTAGTACCCTTTTTCATTTTCCTCACAAAGTTTGCTTCAACATCATGAAGATCCTCCTGATCTAATTCCCCAGTCTTTTCTAATTTTCCTGCCTTAAAAGAAGTCTCAACTTTTTCATTAATTGTACCAAATTCTCTCATTTCAAAAGCAGATATAGCACCATACAACTGATCTCTAGAATATTTGCGTAAATCTTGAACTTCCTCAGTAGCATAAACTTTTTGACTATAGGATTTAGGCAGAGTTCTTAGTACCTTATTTACCACTTCCTCTTCTTCAAGATTTCCACCAAGACCTCTGATGGAATTGACAACTTCATCCACCTTTTGCATGTAGCTTGTAATATTTTCATCTTTAGGCATTCTCAAATTCTCAAATGTGATCTTTAAATTCTGCATCTTAGCTTGCTTGACCTTAACATCTCTTTCATAAATACTTTCCAACTTTTCCCAGATAGCTTTAGCATATTTCAAATGCATAACTTGCACAAGTTCAATGTTAGAAAGACCACTTAAAAGAGCATACCTTGCTTCACCATTGTTCTCATAGGCCTTGATTTCATCGTCAGTCTTTGGACCACCAGTGGGCATAGTATATCCAGTCTCAATAGATTTCCAAACTCCAAATCCAAGAGATACCAAGAAACCTTCCATCCTTGTCTTCCAAAAGCCATAGTATGTTCCATCAAACAAAGGAGCATCCCTCTTGTGCGCCATCCTAGATCTACCTTAAGCGGTTAAGCTTTCTTCCAAGGAACCTTGCTCTAATACCAATTGTTGAATGCACACAAGACAACTAAGAGGGGGGCGGGTGAATTAGTTGTACATTAAAACTTCAAAACCATCATAAACATTCAGATCCTTATCAATTTTATTAACCCTTAAATTGTTAGAATGATTTAGCATGAAAGCAAATAACAAAAACTGAAACACATCATCATGATGCACAATAGAACACTAGATTTATGTGGAAAACCCAAGAAGGGAAAAACCACAGTGAGGATTAGCTCACAACATATAGTAATTGCAACATCGAATACTAAAGGCTCACTGCCGGAGGGCTCACTGCCAATGGCTTATTGCCATATTACAGAAAAGAAGAAAGAAGAATGTTACAATGAGAAATCCATCTCATTGCAACAAAAAAGTCCACCACAACATCATCAACACATTGGCAGTCCTTTTGAAGATTGTAGACACCTTCTGCTCACTACTTCCAGTAGTCTAACTCATTAAGCTCGCACTGCACTTCACAAATTTACACTTCACAACTCTGCAATTCGCATCACACTTCACTCATTAATTCTCCATCAACTCATCACTTATTTATACCATCATACCATCTTCAACCTTGAAAACATTCTCTAAAGTTGTGTCACGTCTCATACATTGACTCATTTTGACCATTGACCTATTTTGATCATGACTCATTATGACCATTGACCTATTTTGATCATGACTCATTATGACCATTGACTTATTTTGATCGTGACTTATTTTGACTATTTGACTTAGTTTGACCCTGACTTATTTAGATAATGTTTAATCATGATCTTATGAGATTCAATATATGAAGTATGATATGTGTTAAGAGCAATGCTTTAATATAATTGTTTCTTTCAAGAATTATAAATGCATTTATATAAATGTTGAGTTGAATATTTTTCCTATGATGGTTACTAATACTCTTTTGTTTTGCATGCCTGAGTGCATCTGAATGGCAGGTGATCGAAGGCCAAGGAGATCGAAGGCCAAGAGTGTGATTGAGGAAAAGGAGGTTAGCTTCTCGACAGGGTAGAAGAGGAGAAAACTCTCGGTTATGCACACACCACTTACATCATGTAGCTGCATTAGATCATGTTCTTATTGTTTGTACAATGTGATTGCGTGAAATGATTAGCATAGTGAATTTGAAATAAGGTTAAATTAGATCATGAAATTATATGGCTTATTCTATTTCCTAATTTCTCATTATTAATTTGAGCAAAAAGGGTTAAATCTATATTTTTTTGATTAAAAGAAATGTATTTAAAAATTAAAACAAATTAAATAAAAGAATAAACCTAAAATCTGTTTTGCATAAATGAATTTTATTTAATAATTGCATAAAAAGGGATAAAAATAAAACTATTTAGGATATATGGTCAATTTTCTTCCAAAAGAATTAGGAATGAACAGCCCGAGAAAGCATGGGGCTCTGGAAAACTCTGTCTCAAAAACAACAATTTGCTGGGTATGTGGCAATCCTTGTAAACTGCTGTCACCTGAGAATTCTATGCATGATCCTCGAAAGGAGGAAGAGGGCCTTTTAAGAAAGAACATAGGACTTTGATTTAATTATGATGATCATCATCCGAGAGCTGGAAAAACAGAGCGGGGAAAGAGTGAGAAGTATTGCTGAGCATCTGCACTGGAAGACAACTGTGCCAGGTTCTTTTTGCTATGCCTTCTTTGAATTTTAATATCAAACTGTAGTAAAGAAATACCTTGTTCTCTGTTTAGAATACAATTTTCCAAGTTTGTTTTGAAAACTGGGTAACAGATTTCTATTCTGTGTTGAAATTATGGAACACATTCCTTCTTCTCCATTAGGGATTTTCGTCCTGTTGCAAATCTGCATTTTAATGAAGGAATTTCAAGTGTATTTGCAACTTTATATATATAATGTCTGCATATCTGTCTTGAGACAAAACCGAATGTAGCTTATACTGGACAAATGTCTTTCTTTTTTTTCTGAGTCTGAAATTGCTTTGGGAATTTAATTCCCCTTGCCCTCCCCATGGGAAGGGCGTGGTCTGTGGAGGCTCGCGTCCTCCACAGGCCGCGGCCTGTGGAGGGCACGAGCCCTCACAGCCCGCCCCCCTCCCCATGGGAGGGGCAAGGGCTTTTACCTGAGCCCTTTTGGCCGCTCAATACCATCACGGGACCATGTAAAATACCCTGCTAATTATGCACGGCCAGTAAATTCACAATTTGAAAATCAGAATCTCTTACTTCGAATTTGATACAGCTGAACATGAGTTTTTACACATATATACATATAGAATTTCTTACTTCGAATTTGATACATCTGGACATGAATTTCTACATATATATATATATATATATATATATGTATGCATATACAATATGACTGCACATACATACATACATATATATATATATATATATGTGTATACCTATATATATATATATATATATAGATACCCATGCACAGTATGCCAAATACAAATTGAAACAGAAAACTCTTTCCCAGAAATATAGTATAAATTCTGTTTTATAAATGTCTTGAATCTGAAGCAAGGACAGGAAAATCTTGAAAAGCCATATAACAGAAAGTATATGAATTCTGTTTTGTAATTATCTTGAATCTGAAGTAAGGACAGGAAAATCTTGAAAAGCCATATAACAGAAAGTATATGAATTCTGTTCTTTAATTGCTAAAACCTGAAACAAAAACAGAAGTGTTTGAGACACCATATAGACTAGAAAGTACCTTGAATATGTTAAAAAGAATATAACATGAAATGTGAATGAAAGATTGTCTTTCAAACCTCAGAATTTTGAAACAAAAATTGTATTGTATCAGTATATTATTTTACTCTGTACCCTGTAATGAAATAGGGAATCAAAACTGTCAGTCATTGAAATGCATATGGAAAACTGAAAGCACTTAGTGCACTGAAAATTATCAATATATATATTTCTTTTATCCAAATTAAAAAGGGAACACTTACCAAAGGATAAATGGCATCTTACAACTGAAATATAAGGAAT
Organism: Sequoia sempervirens; assembly: GCA_007258455.2. Classification (NCBI taxonomy): domain Eukaryota; kingdom Viridiplantae; phylum Streptophyta; class Pinopsida; order Cupressales; family Cupressaceae; genus Sequoia; species Sequoia sempervirens. The sequence goes on along the minus strand of VDFB02148398.1, from coordinate 49,963 downwards.
GTACTCAAAATTCACTTCTTTTAATTGATGAAAAGATGAAAGCCTGTTTTGAAAATGTATTAAGTTTCTGTTAAGTATTATTTGACTGCACTATAGTAACTTCCGGGACAGGGTGCCGAAGGTGGGCGAACAGAGATGGTAGTATTACCTTTTCTAATTCTACCATTTATTATTATTTTGCTTGGCCAAGCACTGTACCATTGAAATAGATGGATTGTTTATTTTAAAAGCCTAGAAATTTATTTGAGTCTCTGCCACCTCCTGTTGCAAGAAATGTGTTTATTTCATGTTAGAAATGCATATAGGCATCAGGCACGCACCGAGAGTGCCCTCCTGTTTTACCGTTTCGGGTTGCTAGGCTCCTTTATGCAGGGCCGGGGATTCCTTCGAGTTAGGAAGGGACCCGGGGAAGTCATGGACTTCGTGGTTGGGCGGAAAAGGCGCCTGAATCACATTCTTGGCCCCAGCTCGCAAGAAGACCAAGGTGTCACGGCGGTTGGTGGATCCAAGATTATTTGTTATTAATGTACTTATGTATCTTTCAGACTTGGCTTGTGAAGCCGATATTTATGTATATACATTTTGAAATTCTTGTTGAAACTTGAAATGGAAGTGTATTTGAATGTATTAATGTATCATTGATTGATTCCTCCAAGTGGAGAGGAATATGTGTATATGAGAAAATCTTTGAAATACTCATGCTTTGTTTAATTTGTAATGATGATATTATTTTATGAAATGCAATTCAAATTCTCTTTATTTCATTTGGAAGAATTATGAGAAATGTTGACTTTTTCGAAAACTTATTTATAATGGTTTGAATAAATTTAGAACACTTTTAATTTCCCTTAATAATGTGTTAAAAGGATTTGGAAATCTTTCTAAAATTTTCCGAGTGTTACAAGTTGGCTATGCATCTCAATCGTGCAAATTCAAATTAAGTCGGCACTAAGCATTCCCACGGTGGAAAGGAATGAAAGCATACCAAATCACACCTTAACTTGGACCTAAATCCATTCATACACGCCATGCCACGCTTCCACAATCACCAAAGCAAATTCACAATTAGTGTAAACACCCAAGGTTGACCAAATCTATGTAAACACTATTAACATTTAAGTACACGCTTCCTCAAATTCAAAGATGACTCGCGGACCACATACCACACTTGACTACACTTTGGAATATTCCACAAACACCCTAAAATCCAACAAATTCCTTTGCAACAACTTTCACTTGAAGAATATACACACCCAGTACACTCAGACAACCTTCCACACACTGTTACTCAAGAAATCAACTTTTGAAGCACCCACCCACGAACAATTTCAGCTGAAGGTAGATATGACCATTGTCAACACACTTCCAGAATTGCAAGACCAGAAACTAAACTGCGGAGAAATGTGGAGCAAAACCATTTCTCTCCCAAACATCACTGCAGCATAGTTCACACACTAGTGAATGCAACTTTCTCTGTACGATGATCCAAACCAAGAAATTTTGAATATAGAACCTGTGAACACCTCTGACCAACATATTCGAACCACACAAGCAAATCTTCAATACAGAAGAAAAGCGGAGCAAAACCAGAACACCACATGTACACAATAACACCTCTGCAACACACTATTTCCTCTTTTATTCAAATTTTCTCAAAAGAACTTGGAAACGAAGCATTAGAGACACATACTCATCATCTTCAGCACTTCCTCATCATCACTAAACCAACTTCAACTCAACTATACATCCATAGAAGCTTATCAAAACAACACCAGAGGTTGACACCAATAGCACTTACTAATGACAACATAATGCAACTAATCAAAGCATCAACTCAATAGTCATCAATGACAACACAAGCATAAGCCTGCAACAATCTTCCTCAAGCTTTTTGACATCAATGACAACACCAACTATTCATACTTGCAACACGAAGTGGTGCTGGCATGAGGTTGGATTCTTCAAGGCTTTGAGGACGAAAACCCTTGAGTTTCATTTTAGTTTCAGAGTTGAAAGATACTCCCTAGCTGGACTAGTGTGGCTTCATTTTAGGAGTCACCATTGGAGCTAATGGTGAAGCTTTCTTTCAATGCTTTCAGTATGAGATTTTGCGGAGTTTTGTTTGCTAGTGTTTCCTAAGCTAATCCATTGAGTTGCAGATTTATTTGTGGAGTTTTTTCAAGGGGTTACTTATTGTTGGGCTTTACCACTGCCCTACTAGGCCGTACCCTTTGTTTTGGTAGTGCATATTGGAGACTAGAGATTTTGATTGTGGATTTTTCATAGAGGTTTTCCTTGAGCTAGGCGACCAAGTTGGGAGTTATTTGCAGGAGTTTCATGGAGCGTTGATTTTTCTAGGAGAAGTTGTCCCTTTCCCAGGCCATAGCATTGTTGGAAGGGAGACGTGTTGGTTTCAAGGTGAATAGCCCTTGTTTGCAGCTCTTTTGTGTCTCCAAGATGGCACCTAGTCCCTAAGAGTCCATTAATGATCATTCCAAGGTGTTATATACTGATTTGGAGGTGCTCATTAGGTAATGTGCTGTGTGTGGACCTGCTGTTTGGAGAGTTTTAGACTTGCCATTTTCATATCAGGCCTGTTGTAGCAACATTTCAGACCTAATATGATTCTTATGAGGTCATATTGTGAGCTTGGGGTGATCTTGGTAGCTTCAAAGGTGCTCATTGGGTGACATGTTGTGTATAGACTTGATGTTTGGAGAGTATTAGACTTGTCGTTTTCATATCAGGCTTGTTGTAGCAACATTTCAGACCTGATACAGTTCTTATGAGGTCATATTGTGAGCTTGGGGTGATCTTGGTAGCTTCGGAGGTGCTCATGGGGTGACATGTTGTGTATAGACCTGTTGTTTGGAGAGTTTCAGGGTTGTCATTTTCATATCAGACCTACTACAGTGACATTTCAGACTTGGCACAATCCTTAGGAGGACATTGTGAGGTATAAATTGATAATTTATTGCTGGAAATAACTTGTTTACAAGTTAGGTTTCATGTGGGGTTGCTTGTCTCATAATCTTGTCATATTTAGTGGCTATATAGCAGATTTGTAGTTGTTAGTATCATTTTGTTCTGAGCTTTCATTGTAATACTGATTTGGTAGTACCATTCCATGATTTAGCTCTTATTTGGATTTTGATACTAACCCTACTGAATAAGTGGCATCTCTATTTCCCACTGAATAAGCGGATAAACTCTTTCTTGTTTCATGTTGTGCCCGTTGAATAAGTGGATGATCTCTTTGTTGTTAGCTATGCTTCCCACTGCATAAGTGGTTTTGGCCGGCTTGCCGCCTGATGCTCCTTTTCTACAAGTTGTAATTCCCGTTGAATAAGCGGATGTTTCTTTTCATGTTTTGGAGATTTCATATTCACCCCATTGAACAAGTGGTTTACTTCAGTAGCATAGCATTGCAAACCTTGCCACCATATGCTCTCACTTTGCCCACATCGAGATCTGGGCGATCAAAAAGTCGAAGGTAGTTGATTTTAGTTAATTATCTTTGGTTATATTTCTAATGCTAACAGTTTGCAAAATTAAAAAAAAATTGTGGGTTATTATAACATCCACAAACAACAGTAGTCTAGTTTTATTCAAATTTTCAACAATTACAAATTACATAAACCTATAGCAAATTGCTGCAATGTGCAACTGCAAAATCTCACGTTATTCCTTTTCTCAGAATTCCACGTACTCTGCTACGTGCGCTCATCGCCAAACTGTGAATGTTCTTTCTATGCGCTATTCTCTTCACATTCCACATGCTTTGTTGCAAGATTCAAACACTTTATGTCGTGAATTTTCATTTTTTAGTTCACGCGACCATTGACATTTCAATCCACAACAAATAAAGCTCGTTTTTTAGGCAGTTACAAATTTGGTTTCTCAACTGAATTACATTGGGAATTGATAATAAATTTCCTTTAATAGAAATGGCAAATTCTTGAGGGGCTCCGCCTCCCCTGCAGTCCCCCGTTAATTAATTTGGGGGGAAACTGCATCAAGCAAAGTGGCCAAAATATAAACTCCAAAGGCTGATGAGGCTCCATAGACCAACACACTTATCTAGTTGGATTACTATAGCCCCTGTTTGTTTCCAATTAGAAATGGGAATGTATCTCAATGGACTTCATCACCGAGCTACCAAAAGTTTAGGGCGAGGATTGTGTATATGTCGTTGTGGATAGACTAACAAATTTTTCCCATTTCTTTGCCATTTCAACCTCATATACAGTAGTACAAGTGGCTGACTTATTTTTTAGAGAAATATTTATACTTTATGGGATGCCTAGGAACATAATAAGTGATAGAGACAACAAGTTCCTAAGTCTTTTTTTGGCAGGAGCTCTTCAGGTTGAGTGGGGCTGGGCTCACTTCTAGTACTAGTTATCACCCATAGATCGATAGATAGACAAAAATAGTGAACAAGTGGGTGGAAGGGTACCTTTGAAACTATATCTTAGGGCAGCAGAAGGCATGGGTAGAATGGTTACACCTTGGTTAGTATTGTTATTGCTTCACTTACCACATGTCTATCAGGATGTCATTGTTCCTGGCGTTGTGCGGGTATGAAGCTCCAAGCTTCATTGATTTTCTTTTTGGGGACAACAAAATGCCTAAGGCCAGGTATTTACTACAGAAAAGTCAGGATATAATGAAATCTCTGAAATAAAACTTGCAATAGTGTAATGTCCCTTACCTAGCCTTGCTCTTGTATTTTCTTGTTTTCCCTAGAATTCGATTGTTGATTAGGTTTAGGGTTTCTTCTTTCCAAAAGGAATGTGTTTCTCTAATGAAATAATCCTAGATTGAAATCTGCATTCACCCATTTAATAACATTTCCACATACACATATTTGTTAGCAATAATATCTAGATATCCAAAATATATTCATAAACATAAATCAATTAATGAAGACATAAGAGGAGTGCCATAGGTGGGTCCGCCCTGAAGCCCTCATGTAAACTCAAGAGGTTGTCCATCACAATCCTTCTTGCCTAGGGGCTTAGTACTTGCATACTCCACTCATGGCAACACCTCGGAAGACACTCGTCCTATCAGGGGAGAGGAACCATAGAGTCCAAGTGGCCTAAGGCCTACCATCTTCTCTTGCCCAATCCCGTATTTTGGGCCTAAGGGGCAGAGACCTAGGTGGAACCCCCATCTTTCTATAACCCAATCCCTAGTCAAGGGCCTAAGGGGCTGCAAAGCCCAATCCCTTGTCTAGGGCCTAAGGGGCTGAAAGTGGGGTTTTTAGGCAATCCACTTCACCCATGTTTCGCCCATCCTAATAGGTTTACAAGCACATAGCAGACAATCTTTAAACAATCAGATATATTTGCATTCATCCAAGATTTATTTCATGCCTATAATCAAATATATTTTCATTTACCAATGGTTCTTTAAGTTCATCATTTCCTATGATAATTCTCATTATGATAAGATTAAAGGATGTCATTATATCAATAATCAAATTAACAATTATCTAGTTCTTATACTCAAAATATGCTAAATATTATTGCTAAGTGAATACATCACCTGAGTTGCTGTATCTCTCCATGTTTTCTAATTCCTTACTCGCCTCCTTCAATCTTATATTGGAATGATCATAGGATGAGAACAATTCATAAAGATACATAATCTACTTATGTCTATGTTAGAGAATCATCATTACTTATATGGCTTAATAATTGTTGCAAATATCATTATTGTCTATTCATATTATATATATGTCCTTATACATATATATCTATGATTAATTAATCTAATTACCTTTACATATACTTACTTTCTATATATATATTTACTTATCTATATATAAAAAATATATGTATATATATCTATATATATAAAATATATATATATATATTTCTGTGATAATAATATGATGAATATTTCGAATGTTCATCTGACTCTATTCCATGTTTCCATTCATCAATACCATTTGAAGCTATCTATGCCCATGATCTTTCATCTAAGAGTCATGTCTATTAACTAAATGTTAATCGCTGTCCATATGTTATATTTATATAGTTTATGTTTATTACATTAGTTTTTATATATATTTTTATATTTATTTATATTATAATGATTTTAAATATTGGAATGGTCAATATATATATTCATGCATATATTTTTAATATTTCTATTTATTTATTTGTAATTACTTGTGAATATTAAAAACATGATATTTATTTATTTATAAATCATGGGCATGATCATGATCAAGTAACATTGATTGTAAATATGAATTACTTGTGAATATTTAAAAACATGATATTTATTTATTTATAAATCATGGGCATGATCATGATCAAGTATCATTGATTGTAAATATGAATTTAGTCTATTTGATAATTGTATTATCAATTATAATATTATTCATAATATTTAGGATTCTAATATTTAAATGGTAATTACTTATTTTTATATTTTACTCGATTTTGTTATTTGTATTTTAATATTGAAGTTTTGTATTTTTTTTTATTTTTTATTTTATTTTTTATTGTCACTATTTCGGGGACATGATAAATAGGCACAAAATCAATAGAAGATGTATGTTGATCAGCATCGCACAGAGTGTAGTTTTGAGGTGGGTGACACGGTATACCTAAGATTATAGCCCTACAGGCAGTGCAAGATTAAGAAGAGTGGAGTGGAGAAAGCTACGTCACAGTTCTATGGACCCTGGAGATTCTCCAAAAGGATTGGAGAAGTGGCTTATGAGTTGGAGTTACCAGCAAGCAGTAGAGTACACGATGTGTTCCATGTGTCACTCCTCAAAAAAGCACTTGGTCACAAAGTAGTTCCTTCCTGGGAGTTACCACCATTAGATGAGGGGAAATTGATTCTGATTCTTGAGGCTATCATTGATGTCAGGGAGCGTACTGTATGAAAAAGGTCTATTAAAGAGTCTCTGGTTAAATGGAGGAACCTACCAGTTGAGGATGGGAAATGGGATAGTGAACAGATATTACAGCATCGAGAGTTGCAATTGTTTGGGGACAAGCAATTTTTGGGAGGGAGGATTGTAATGTCTCCTTCCTAAGAAGTTGATCGTTTGTGATAGTTAGCCTATTCTTTGGGTTCCTGCAGGCTAATGTGGTTTGGGTACGGGACTCCATAGACCTTGGAGACCATGTTGTTCAATCATTTGGCATATTCTATGTGTTGCAATGAGCTCAGGGCTACACGAGATTCCTTCTGGCACTTTCTGGAGTGTTTTCAGGCACTTGGCCTAATTTTACTATTTTTTAGTAAGTCAACTCCTCAGCACCAACTTGGCCTTTCTGCGTCAACTTTCCCTTGACACGATTTGAGATTGCATTTAATGATTATTTGGTGAATTTTAATGGTCTTGGGAATTATTTTAAATGATGTTAATAAGTCAAATTAAATATTTAACTTAACGTTATTTTATATTATTTAAAAGTGACTTTATAAAGTGGTGTTTAGGGGACATAAGGGACATTCAAAAAGTAAACTTAAGTTGTTTCTAAAAAAGGGACACCTACATGGGAGACATAAGGGGTTTTTATTATATAAAATAAATATTAAATTCCCAAAGTTGGGTGTGGGAATTGAGGAGGGCATTAGAAGTGTTTTGGAGCTCATTTTGCAACTCATGCTTGAGAATTTGTATGAAGAAATATTGTAGGTTGAACAACGGTCTACCAAGGCTTTGTGAGGATGAAAACCTTCACAAAGAACATCCATTTTGAAAGTGAGAGATCTTTCTTGGTGGATTTATAGGTGATTTTATCTAGAAATCACACAAGAGCTATATTGTTACAGATTTTGGTAATTCTTTGTTGGGGTTTCAAGAGAATTTAATGAGCAGATTGGAGGTGTTTGAACAGTAGGTTTGAGGGCTCAATGAAGAGAAAAATATCCCTTATTTATGGCCATACCCCTTTGGGAAGCTGGTTGTACCATTTGAGGAGGGGTGTGGGAATTCCTAGACAAAGCGCCTAGGGTTTGAGTAGGAATTTTGTGGTTTTGGGGGTGCCTAAGTGTTGTAAACACTCAACAAATAGATTAAAGGTGGAGCAGCAGGGTTTTGCCAAAAGAGGACTCAAAACTGAAGAATTTGAAGGTTTTAAGGTGATGGTGGCTAATGGTTTTAAACTCATGTGCACAAGGAAGATACCCCAAATGAGTATCCAGTTGGGAGACTATGAAGTCAAGAATGACTTTTTTGTTGTGAGTATTGGTGACATGGATGCAGTTCTTGGCATCCAATGGCTACATTCTTTGGGAGAGATCACATTGAACCTACAAACCATGGAATTGAAATTACAATCAGATGGAAAAAAAGTTGTGTTGAGTGTAATGTCCCCAATTTTATAAGTCAGCATTGCAAGTAAATAATTAATTTAATGTTGTCGGAAAAGGCTAAATTAAGGAAGACAACTTAAATTAATGATATAAGTGGAGTAGAAGGTAACTTAAGATTGGAATAGTTAAATAAATTATATAGAGTTACTTTTGATTTTCAAATAGAATTTAAATTAAAAAGTGAAATGAGAAAAGAGAAGGAAAGAAGACACATCAGGAGTTACGAAGTGGAGAAGAATAAAAGTTTTGGGAGAGCATTTTGCAACTAGGTTGGTTTTTTGGATTTTGGAACAGGTTCTTGTTGGTGAACATAGTTCATGTAAGTAGTATATCTTTACTTTTGTTGTAGTCGGTCGTAGTCGGCTTTGGTCGTAGTCGGCCATTTGCTAATAAAACTATAGTTAGTGGGAATAAAACATGTCATGTACTTTCGGGTAATCAAAGTCCCGATTAATGATAGCTATTGTTATGAAACATCGTGTCGGTTGGTTACCTAACTACCGCCGAATGTTATATGTAGTCAGTTGCTGTAGTAGGGAAATGGATATGTGTGGATGGTTATAGTTGATAGCACTGTTGAATACTCCTGTGATTGTACATGACGATATCATTGATAATGAATAAAGCATTTGAAGTTCAAACATGATATAATTATGTTTTATTATTCTGTTCCATGTTCTGCATATGTTTTAGTTTGCTCAGTAGTACGTAGTACTTGAATTACATTCCGTAGGGAAAACATTTGGCGCCGTTGCCTGAGCGGACTAGGGAATCACTCGTCATGGCAGTGTGATGGGTCTTCCGACAGATGAGCCTGTGAATAGCAATGAGGAAAGGGAAGACCTATTTGACTGAATATCTTGTCAATCTGTGGAAGATATCTTTACGGGATCACGTACGAAGGGAATCCTGCAGGCGGGAGATCCCTGAGGAAGTTATCTGGGATCGGCTGGAAGTGAATGACGAGGTGGATCATCTCTTGAATCGTATGCCCAGACTGCTGGCCCGTCATTTTATTATCTACTTGAGGGACCACCTTACCTCTAAAGAGGAAAAGAAGAGGATGGGAGGCGTTTGAGCAGCAAATTCTGGCTTATTCACGAAGAACCAAAGCAGAAGAAGAGCGAAGACACTAGGCCCAGGAGGCGGTATCTAGTGATCAGCAATGATCGCCTGAACAAATATTAAATGCCCGTACGGCCGAACAAAGACAAGAATCGAGTACCTGATGGGCACGGGACTTGGGAAGAGCAAGTTCGACGATCACTCAGGCTGCAAGAACAAGAAAACCGGCGAAGAAAACTGAAGCACACCGGTAAGGAATTGGAAGTGGATTTAATTGAAATAAATCAAAGTATTAAAAGAACATATGACAATCTGACAAGAATAGACACATCCATTGGACGAGCGCACCAAAGTTTGACGAAAGGAAGGGACGAAGAATCCTTCGGCACCCTGTACATAGGAAGATATGATCCTTATGAGAACGAAGATGAATTGAGTAGTAGCATCAAACGTTTTCGAGAGTTGTCCCTCTCAGACGACGACGAATGGATGACGAGTGGAAGATCTGAGCTCAATACCCCAAGGCGGAGAGAGTATCGAAGAGAACCCCAGGAGACTCACGGTGTCGCGGACACTGACAGAAGACGTGGGAGTGACTCGTACGTGGCCGAGAGTGCAAGTGACGCACCGGAACGTAGCGAGGAAACCAATCTAATCAGGTCCAACACACAAGGAGGACAGCGGGGAAAGATGGCTACTCCGGAGCGGCAGAAGCTGCCGAAGTTTATGGGGAATGGGTCAGAAGATCCGGTACGACACTGTAAGACATGTGAAACTATCTGGATAGCCAGCGGACAAGATGATCCAGACCAGTGGCTAAAAGCATTCCCAGCAACACTCAGAGATAGTGCCATTTATTGGTACTCTGAATTGGACCAAGCACAAAGAGCTACATGGAGGTCATTGAAGCAAGCTTTCCAGGAGGAATTCAAACTCCTATAGGACGATAGCGAGATTGTTATGGAGATATACGATACTAAAAAAGGAAAGCACAAGAGCTTGCAGACCTACAATCAGAAATTAAAAGATTTGATAGGGAAGCTTGAGGCACAGCCAGCAGATGGCCTAAAGAAGAGATGGTTTATTGAAGGGTTGATTCCCTCACTTCGGCGAAAAATGAAAGTGGTACCGCCATCCTCGTACACTGAAGCATATAACCGGGCGATGGTCATTGAAAGCAAGAACAAGACATCCTCGAAGGGGAAGAAGAAAGATGACGTAAAGAGTGCGGAGGAAAGTGAAGACGAATCAACAACTGTACAAGCTCTTCGTCGGGACATGATGTGGATGATGAAAGAACTGAAAGCCGCCAAGGAAGGTTCCAAGGAGGTGAATGAATTATGGTGTACTGAATGCAAGACGGAAGGTCATACAAAGGCAAACTGCCTGAAAAAATTATTCTGTGACATCTGCCAAGTTATGGGACACTCCGTCAAGGAGTGCCCGTACAACTTAAAAACAAGGAGTTCGCAAGTGTTCTTCACACAAGGAGAACAGTCAACCCCTCTGACCACACCGCCAAAACCCCAGAGCAACAACGCATCCCCTGGAGGCTACTGTAACAATCGGAGGAATAATACGCCCAGAAGCAAAATTCAGTACGACAGCAAAGGTAGACCCATGATCCAATGCCAAAAGTGTAATGAATGGGGTCACTTTGCGAGGGATTGCCAGAGCAGCCAAGGCACCAGGGGAAAGCTATGCAAATGGTGTGGACTGGGTGATCATGAAGATACCGACTATCCAAAACAGAAAGGTATCAACATGCTGGAGATAGCCGACGAAGAAGTCTTGGCAATCACGAGGGCGCAGTTGAAGAAAGCCAATTATCCGGACCCTCGTACGGAGAAAGAAAGACTCTGAGAAGCCAAGACAAAAGTAGAAGAGGCAATGGTGAATGAACGGAGAAATTCTAAAGCTACCAGTATGTTGCTACAATCGGAGTCAGATAAGAACATAGTACAGCAAGTGCTTCACAAAACCGTACCAATCAAGGTACCTGACCTTCTGCAAACGATGCCTCACCTGAGAGTAGCACTTACAAATGTTATTGAAAATAATCTTCAGAAGGGTCCGCCAGAACAAATGATAGAACCAGTAGCCGAGACAATGGATCCAATGCTACTCGCAGTAAGTATCGGGAGGAAACCAACCGTCGTCGAGATGGAAATTTTGGGAATGAAATTATCTAACACCATCGTCGACGGAGGCTCAAGAGTAAACGTTCTGCCAGAGGAAACATGGAAGTGTTTGGGTAAGCCGACCCTCTGGCCCCCGACATTCCACCTCATAGGAGCAGACCAGCATGGCATCAAACCCCTTGGTACACTAATGGCACAAAAAGTCTTGATCAACACGCAACAGTTTTTGCTAAATTTCGTCGTCATCCCACTAGAGAAAAAGGCATACAATGCACTATTGGGATGGGGATGGTTGATCGCTGCCAAGGCAAACCACAACTGGAAGAGGAATACGCTCTCGATCGAGAGTTAGGGGAGGAAGTACACTATTGATCTGAAGAACCAGGCAGTCAGTGAAGATCTGGCATCTTCGGGATCCAAATCGGGAGGAGAATCAGATGTTGATGACGAAAGAAAACTAATGGAGCCAAATGAGGAAGGTGTACTGGAGATTGGAAGCTACTCGGAGGACGAGACCAGTTTGCTGAACGGGTTATTTCACTGGCAGATGGAAGATTATGAAGTCTTCCACCCAGATTGCAACATGCTACAAGTCAGGGAGGGGGAAGCGGAAGAAGATAAAGGCTTGACCAGTGAAACATTTCCGCCAGAGTACGGTGAGTATAAGGAAGGTACGGCAAAATTGGACGAGACACCAGCACACAAGTTTGAATAGGATAAATTGCATCAAGTACGAGAAGCCAACGTTGAAGAAGGTAAACCTTGGGGAACCAGAAAAACCTAAGGAGATCCTTGTGGATGATGATTGGGACCCCATATTGAAGGCGGCAGCATTCAAAATCTTCACGGAGTATAAAGATGCCTTTGCCTGGACGTATAAAGATCTAAAAGGCGTACCACCGGAGCTGTGCGTACACAGGATCCCTCTCGTACCGGGAGCCTAGCCCGTACGGAAGAGACCGTACAGAATGAATAAAAATTATGCCACTAAAGTGCAAGAGGAGATTGAGAAGATGTTGGAAGTGGGCATCATTTTCAAAGTGGAAGTCAGCTAGTGGGTGTCACTGATTGTCATCTCCTTGAAGAAAGAAACAGAGCAGATTAGAATATGTGTTGAATTTCGGAGTTTGAATGCAGTGACCATCAAAGAACCGTTTCCTATTCCCTTCACCGACACAATCCTCGAAGAAGTTGTCGGACATGAAATGTACTCGTTCCTGGATGGCTTTTCGGGCTACAACCAAATCAGTATCACGGAGGAAAGTAAGTTGACTACGTTCGTGGTTGAGGACGGGGTGTACGCGTACAACCGGATGCCGTTTGGGTTGTGCAACACGCCAGCCACGTTCCAAAGGATAATACTCCACAATTTTGACAGAATGTCTGTAGGTAATTTTAAAGCTTTCCTCAATGACTGGTCAATTTACAGTGATAAAGAAAAGCATCTGAAAGCTTTAGGCGAGTGCATGGAAAGATGTAGAGCAGCCTGCCTTGCATTGAATCCCAGGAAATACAGATTTATGGTGCCACAAGGGAAGCTGCTAGGACACATTGTGTGTAAGATTGGATTGAAAACCGATCTTGATAAGGTGAGAGTAATCATATAGATGGAGGCTCTAGAGAACGTCACTGGTGTGAAATCCTTCCTCGGGCATGTGGGATACTATCGGAGATTTATCAAAAATTTTGCACAAGTATCATATCCTCTCGACCTACTGACGAGGAAGGGCCAACCATTCATATGGGCTGAAGAACAGGAGAGGGCATTTAACGAACTGAAGGACCAATTGATCAGCTCACCTATACTGGCATACCCAGACTGGAATAAGGAGTTTCATGTACATGTGGATGGCTCTAATTTTGCGATTGGAGCTACACTCGCGCAAGTGGGAGCACATGGGTTGGACCATCCGGTCTTCTTTGCAAGTCGGCTACTTTCAAGAGCCGAAAGGAATTACAGTACAACCAAGCGCGAAGCACTAGGAATGGTCTACTCCGTACAAAAGTTTAGGAACTATCTCTTGGCCACGCCATTCACCTTTTATGTGGATCATCAAGCCTTAATGTATTTAGTGAACAAGCCGATCATTCAAGGACGAGTAAGCAGGTGGCTATTATTGCTCCAAGAGTTTACATTTACCATCATCGTACAACCGGGTAAGAGCCATGTGATTGCCGACCAGTTGTCCAGAATCCGGTCAGGCGAACCTGCTGAGGGAGGGGTGAATGAAGATTTTCCGGATACACACTTATTTCAGATCGCAGTGTTACCTGTTGATGTGTTTTTCATGACCGCACCAAACAGCGGAACAAAGTTTCCCAACGGATACCTTATTCCCTCTTGAACAAAGTATTCAGCGTGCTAAGATTGCGAGTGAGATCACGCTTTCAACTCCAAGGTTCTTTTAATGTGAATAGGCTCAGTTTGGTTGATGTGTATTTGCTGTGTTCTTACGAGGGGACTTACGTAGTTGTTCAGAATGCGTGTAGTAACAACTAATGTATGCTTTTGAAAGGGATTTTTACGCGAATGATTTGGCTTTAGAGTGCAAGTTTCCTAAAACTAACCAAAATTATACGGAATTTGAATGGCTCCAGAGATTTCTAAGTTCTAAATTCTAACCTAAATGCAAATGGGTGTTGTGCTCAACTTCAATGAACTTCGAACAAACATTGCCTAGCCTCCTATGGGATAGCTTCAACAAAGTAAGTGCAATCTTCAAAGGATAAGAAAGATGTTCAAATCACAATCCAATAATGCAATTACCATCACAACGATGCATAACTACACACGAATTTTGACTGAAGTTAAGTGCAAAGTGTTCCAGTCGACCACGCAGGACGAGCTCACCTTCAATAAGATCGTTAGTGGTATGGATAAAGAAGCTCACTTATATCAAACATAAACATCCATATCTAATTGTTAGCATGAGATTAAGTCCTAGTTGAAGTCAAAGGAAAAAGAAACCTCACGAACTACTCAAAACAAAGTTTGAATTCACCATCAATGAAATGCTTTATTATGAATAGCTTTTGTGACAATCTCTTACAAAATTCTCAAAGGGAGAATTCCCCTTCTTCTTCAACAATGCAAATGAAGACTACTCTAACTTAAAATTTCTATGAAATATTCCGAGCCAAATTTTTTCGATTTTAACAAATTGCAAATTACAATCAATGCACCGTTAAGGTTAGAGGATAAACCAAAACGTGCAGAAAGCAACTCTAACCAGAATGTACACCAGGATCCCGATGTGGGCAAGGTGTGAGCATTGGTCAGAGGATCTAAAACAAAGCTTATGCTGTAACTCTAACCAAGAATGGCGCCGATGATGGCGAGCATATGGTCAGAGGGTCTTCTAATCTAAATGCTGAAGGGAACTCGACGTCAAGTATGTGCTACCCAATCCAATACGGAGTGAGGGGCGACCATATGACGGAGTGATTACAATAACAATGCTTGAAAGATAAATGCTGAAAGCTGAAACACTCAACACCCAGAATGTGCTTGCTAACCCAGAATGGGAGAGTAGCTACCATAGGGCGGAGGTAAATTAAATGTAATAGCAAATGAAGACTGTAAAGATGAACATTACAATTTGATAAGCAAGATTATAACTGCTGTCAGTACTACTGCCAGCTTACAAATGTTAGACAATGCCTTGCTATCAATTACAATCAAGAGTAATAGAACTGCAACAATATTAAAGGATTCTTTCAATGAATAAGGAAGATCAACTCAGAAACTGCAATATTACGGCCAACCTGATAATCTGATTTTGACAGTCCGGATCTTCACATGCACGAACAGCAGCCCTGTAACTCACCAATTTACTCACAACACTCTCAAAACTCACTCAAATCTCACAGAATAAGATGCAAAATGACCATATAATGATGGCGACCCAATTAGCACACTGAAACCCCAACAGAAGACCTTAGATTATTTATGCACGAAAAACCAAGCAAGTACAGATGGTACGGCCAGCTAGAAGGGCGATTTTGTTTTAAAAATTAAATGCTGATCTATAAAATCTGAAACTTGAGACAAAGGTTCACCCTACCCAGACAGAGAGATATGAACAATGCCCAGAAGGATAATTTGTGTATTTTTTGACATATGAATGAAAATATGAATCTGCTGTAGCAAATAATGCAAAAACCAGAACTTCTAATATGCAAGCAACAACGCTATATAAGCAAATCCAACTACAAAGTATCAACTCAACAACAATGCAAACCTCACTAGAGAATCACTCATAAGCATACTAAATTCTCCACTAGATGCTATCTCTCAAGCATGAAGTCGAGCCCAGACTAGGAGGCATTCATTCCTCGAAGAAATCCCGCAACCATTTCGGCAGCATAACAATAGCATAGACCAAAGATGCCCAAATGAGAACCCAAGGCTTCCTTTTATAATCTTCCGTTGCCCTTTCTCGAAACCCTAATCTCCTTTTAAGATTCAAACCCTAATCCTTGAGCAAATGGCGTCCTTTTCTTCAAGCTGTAATTTTGACTTTTTAATTAATAAATTATAACCTTGGAAATGGCGTCCCACTTAAGGCTTTTAAATCATCTTTAATAAATTCAATATTAACTTAATGATGGCGCCACCCTTCAAGTCCACCTTTTAAAACAACATTAAGTTAATAGACTAGGCCAAGGTGATAAATAACATTAAAATATAATGTTATTAAATAGAATGAGCTTATTTCTCCGAAACTGCATTCCGAAGCTAGAACTGAATAAGCCAATTGAGTCAACTGAAGAGGAAGGTCAACTGTGTCAAGACCAACAGGTTCACTGCCCGAAATAGAATTTACTAAAAATAGTAAATTCCTGAAGATGCTCAGAATGCCAAGAAGAATATACCATTGCGAAGCTCTCTGAAAACCCAGAAAGAATCCGCTATTGAAACAACCAACTCTGAGCCAAAACATCCTTCAAAATAGGAAACCCTAATTTTACCTTCCGACTAGCCTACGGGTCTCCGGAATAGGCCAACGGTCACTGGAAAGATCATGCTCGAGAAGGGGACATTACAATCCGCCCTTCCCAAAATTGCTTGTCCTCAAGCAATACCACCACAACTCCAGAATTTTAAAACTAACCCATACGCAACAAATATGATCCCTGGTTCCCAAACCAAACGCAGGAAGGACCCACCATGCCGATGCTGCTCCACTCTGATCACAACCGTGAAATCATCATGCCTATGCTGCACTAACCTTCCTTGTAACCCCAAAGTGTTACCATCCATGATACTCAAACCGAAAGATCTTAAAGGAGGGGGATCAAAATCATGCAACCTCTCATGTCCACAATGCCCCAAATTAACAGTATCAACCATACTACTGTCAATCACAATTCTAAGCAATAGGAAAGATAGTCTATTCAAGTCAAAATCGAACTCAGCATACCTCCACATGGTAACAGACGGAACCATGACTGCAAATGTGACATCTGCAAATCTTCTTGCAAAGAGGAAGGCAATCCTTTGCAAGAGCTCAACAAATTCAAACTCAGGACTCCACATGAATTCCCTATGCCTCAACTGAATTATCATGGCACAACTAAGAAGTCTGAAGAATTTTTTCACAATTCCAACCCCAAGAGTCTCAAAATATAGACTCAAAGCATGGGGTAGCTCATTGTCATGAACCAATAATGAAGATAAACCATCAGAGTTTGCATCACAAACCTCCAAAGTGGCTGAAAAACACGCTAAAGCCATCTCCATCAGAAAACTACCACTTCTTTGATCAGGAGTGAGGTACCAACTCTCCTGAATGAAAGTAACTCCATAAGTAAGGTGGCTGGTCTGCCTCCAACCAGCAAACTCATGTCTCAAAATCTGCCCTTGTCTGAGCTGAAAGTCACTTCCAAGAACTACCGATCGTTGATCTTTCCAACCCATATTCAAAATTTCTCTCCAATCCATTTGTTGATGAACAAATGGAACCATCAAGTAGTTGGAAATGAAGGGAACAACATCAACAAGTCTGGAAATTTGTTCCTCATCCCTCCAAGAGTCTTTTCCATAAGTAATAAACTCTAACAACCCAAGTTGAGAATCCCAAGCATGGATACCCAATCGAAAGTGATTTTCAACACTCTGAAAAGAGAATTCAACACAACCCCAAGTGCTGGTCAAAACCAAGTGCATACTCATAAAATAGGCATCCCCTCTGATGAACCTCTGAAACCAACCCATGAAAGCTTCAACAACACTAGAACACGAAACATAAGATGACTTCAAATCCAACTCCCAAAATTGATTAGCATCACTCAACCCAAGGAATGGATTGAGAAGAATGCAAACACCATGTTCTGGTTCTTCTTTGTTCCCTTCTTCATGAGTAACAAGACTAAAATCTTCGCTTTTTGCTGTTGTACTGAAGTTGCCAGCAGCTACCAAATCTTGCCTTGTTAACACCTTGGTGTCGAAGATGTTGAAATCTCCTCGAATCAACACTTCCCATGTATAGACTTCATCCTCAAACCCACTTATGCATTCATTACTAATCAACAGACGTAGCACTTCCTCATGGAGTGATATCGAAGCATCCAAGCACTGGGAACCAAACTCAGTTTCTTTTTCCATTTCATCCTCTACTTCATAGAGAGGATTATCATAACTTTTCTCATCACCTTTTTGAAAAAGAGGATTGTCATAAACTTGAAAGTCATTCCTTTCATCTTGCTGCTCCAAATCTGCACATGCAACCTTTGATTTTCTTGTGAAACCTTCAAGATCAGACTCCTCTTGAAGACTATCAATCTCATCAATTACTTGCTTGATTTCTCCAGCTCTTCGTGCATCCTCTTGCTCCTTGAAAAGTTTGAAATCTGCAAACTGATCTTCAACCTTTCTTAGAGCCAACTGAGTTTCTTTCAACTTGTCCTTTGTTGATTTAAGCTCCAAAGTGAGCTCATCAACCATACTCTCCCTTTCTTCGAAAACAATGAAGGCCTTCTTTGCAGATTCGACGGCATGATCTCTAACTTCAATCAAGCCTATGTACTCGGATTTCATGGTCTCCAAGGAATCTTTGATTAGTTGCAATTTAGGAAGAGCAACTTCATCCTTAACTCCACTCTGTCTCTCTTCAAACTGAGCCTTCCAATAGAGATCATCAACCAAAATGTGTGTGCGATCAAATAGGGATAGCGCTTGCACTTCTTTTTCAAAAGATGCCTTGCATTGATCTTTCCACTCATGCACATGCAAAGATGGTGAACTGCTGATAGGCTGCAACTGAAAATCAGAACTTTGTTTTTCATCTTTGCTACCCTCATAGCTGCTCCAAGACTCCTTTCCTTCACCACCTACTAGCTGAAATTGCTCAATATCACAAAGAGAATTAGACTCCACAAATTCTTCAATCCAATGCTTACAACCAGCTTCAAGCATTGATAAATTGGATTTGTGTTTAGGAACTCCATCAAACTTTCCATCGTCAAGAGTCATATGATCTTCAAGATCCACTTCCACTTCACTGTCTTCATGATCAAAGTTTATGGCAGCCCCCTCATAGCTTGCAAAGCAATCAGAATTTTGAACTTCATCAGGATCAAAGGGAAACTCATCCCACACAATTTCTTTGTCATCACTAAATGCCTTCACTCCTGGATCCCAAGTGCTAGAGGATTGATTGTTTTGATCAAAAGGAAAGTGCTCTTTGTGCTTCTCTTGGAGGGTTGACTCTTTGAATAGGTCACCACCCAACTCACTTAAACTGATATCTTCATACATACCTCCCTTCAATGGCTTGGTTTGAAGATCAAACCCAAAACCACCCTTGACACTGTCACTAAAATGAAGTAAAGAATCTTTAGTGCTAGCTGTTTGGGAAACCTTATCATCTATATCTTCAATGAACCCATCATCTATAGGTATTTTTCTGATCTCATCATGAATAGTCATATGTATGCCAAAAAGGTCTTCTTGATCACTTGTCATAACTTCATCTTGTGAAAACTCTTGAGGAGTTTGAACAGCAACAAGAGGAAAACTATCCATCACAAAATCTTCAACAAGAGGAGGTACAAACACATCGAAATCATTACCAACATCATCACTTTGGTAACGGTCATAAGCTGATTCAAATACACCAATAGTATTTCCTTCAACTTGCTCTTCTTCACTTGCTATCACATGCAAGTCAAGGGGCGTATTATGAGTCTCTACCCTTAACTCTTCACTTGCCAAGGTATCTTCATCAAGCTCACGTTCATTTTGATGTGATATGTGCACCTTGTTTGTGCCATCTTCAATGCTAGATGACTGATTTTTCTCTTCAACTTGCATATTTGTCGGCTGCAATTCACAAATAGGCACTTCATCTCCTTCCTTCTTTGATTCTTCAACCAAAGCTTGTTCTGTTTCCCTTTTTATCCTTTTCCTAATGTGGTCCACCATCTTCGACTTTTCGGGCTCCAGTGATGCCACACACTTCAAATGGGAATCAAATGAAACATTGTACCTATAATCATCTGGCATGTTTTGATATTGCTCACGGAGTTTGGCAGCCTCATCTTCGCATTGTCTTTTAAACTGTTTGGCATATTCAATGAAGTCCCTTACGACATCACTAACCTTTCCTTCCTCAGATGCCATAGTTGAATCTGACTTCTCACAACCCATAGACCTTAGAAAATGCAACATCTTTGAAACTTCTGAAAGCTAATACTGAACTCAGCTCTGACCTCTGATGTAGAATCTGTTTTCTTTGTCAAGTGAACTCTGATGGGCACAGGATGGCAGGATCTTGGCTCTGATACCACTGAAATATTCCGAGCCAAATTTTTTTGATTTTAACAAATTGCAAATTACAATCAATGCACCCGTTAAGGTTAGAGGATAAACCAAAACGTGCAGAAAGCAACTCTAACCAGAATGTACACCAGGATCCCGATGTGGGCAAGGTGTGAGCATTGGTCAGAGGATCTAAAACAAACTGCTTATGCTGTAACTCTAACCAAGAATGGCGCCGATGATGGCGAGCATATGGTCAGAGGGTCTTCTAATCTAAATGCTGAAGGGAACTCGACGTCAAGTATGTGCTACCCAATCCAATACGGAGTGAGGGGCGACCATATGACGGAGTGATTACAATAACAATGCTTGAAAGATAAATGCTGAAAGCTGAAACACTCAACACCCAGAATGTGCTTGCTAACCCAGAATGGGAGAGTAGCTACCATAGGGCGGAGGTAAATTAAATGTAATAGCAAATGAAGACTGTAAAGATGAACATTACAATTTGATAAGCAAGATTATAACTGCTGTCAGTACTACTGCCAGCTTACAAATGTTAGACAATGCCTTGCTATCAATTACAATCAAGAGTAATAGAACTGCAACAATATTAAAGGATTCTTTCAATGAATAAGGAAGATCAACTCAGAAACTGCAATATTACGGCCAACCTGATAATCTGATTTTGACAGTCCGGATCTTCACATGCACGAACAGCAGCCCTGTAACTCACCAATTTACTCACAACACTCTCAAAACTCACTCAAATCTCACAGAATAAGATGCAAAATGACCATATAATGATGGCGACCCAATTAGCACACTGAAACCCCAACAGAAGACCTTAGATTATTTATGCACGAAAAACCAAGCAAGTACAGATGGTACGGCCAGCTAGAAGGGCGATTTTGTTTTAAAAATTAAATGCTGATCTATAAAATCTGAAACTTGAGACAAAGGTTCACCCTACCCAGACAGAGAGATATGAACAATGCCCAGAAGGATATTTTGTGTATTTTTTGACATATGAATGAAAATATGAATCTGCTGTAGCAAATAATGCAAAAACCAGAACTTCTAATATGCAAGCAACAACGCTATATAAGCAAATCCAACTACAAAGTATCAACTCAACAACAATGCAAACCTCACTAAAGAATCACTCATAAGCATACTAAATTCTCCACTAGATGCTATCTCTCAAGCATGAAGTCGAGCCCAGACTAGGAGGCATTCATTCCTCGAAGAAATCCCGCAACCATTTCGGCAGCATAACAATAGCATAGACCAAAGATGCCCAAATGAGAACCCAAGGCTTCCTTTTATAATCTTCCGTTGCCCTTTCTCGAAACCCTAATCTCCTTTTAAGATTCAAACCCTAATCCTTGAGCAAATGGCGTCCTTTTCTTCAAGCTGTAATTTTGACTTTTTAATTAATAAATTATAACCTTGGAAATGGCGTCCCACTTAAGGCTTTTAAATCATCTTTAATAAATTCAATATTAACTTAATGATGGCGCCACCCTTCAAGTCCACCTTTTAAAACAACATTAAGTTAATAGACTAGGCCAAGGTGATAAATAACATTAAAATATAATGTTATTAAATAGAATGAGCTTATTTCTCCGAAACTGCATTCCGAAGCTAGAACTGAATAAGCCAATTGAGTCAACTGAAGAGGAAGGTCAACTGTGTCAAGACCAACAGGTTCACTGCCCGAAATAGAATTTACTAAAAATAGTAAATTCCTGAAGATGCTCAGAATGCCAAGAAGAATATACCATTGCGAAGCTCTCTGAAAACCCAGAAAGAATCCGCTATTGAAACAACCAACTCTGAGCCAAAACATCCTTCAAAATAGGAAACCCTAATTTTACCTTCCGACTAGCCTACGGGTCTCCGGAATAGGCCAACAGTCACTGGAAAGATCATGCTCGAGAAGGGGACATTACATTCTACTCTCTATTCTGCTTCAAAAATCCACTATGCCGACTACTCTCTGATTCTGACTATTAAATTACAAATGAGGGGGACTCCCCCTTATATAGCGGGCCAGTCTTAATGGACGGTCCAGATTGAATTACAATGGAAGGCTCAGATCGAGCCACCTCAGCCCTAGACGAGTTTTCCCTAAAAACCGCTAGAAGGTGGAGGAGTGGTGTCATAAATGCTCCCAAAAATAGCAGATTCCTCCTTGACCACCATGAGCAATTAATGCCCACTACCCTTCTAGGAGATTCTCGTCCATGACTCGGATTCCTTTGTTCTTCTCCCTGACCGCATACGCTACAAACCGTGCCAGCACCTCGTCAACCTCCTCCTCAGAAATTGATGGAGTAAGATTCAGCTGATATTCCAGAATGGCCACCATTTGCTCATGTTTTTCACAAGACTTTCCCCAAGCTTCGATAGAATCTTGTGTGCTCTGAATGATTGTTGAAAACGTAGAGATGTTTTCAAAATCCAGCTGGGAAAACGTCCTCATCTCAGAAAAGAATGGCTGCAACCTTGCTTTTAGTCCTTCCGTCTCTACCTCCTCATGGGTTAACCTTCTTGCGAACAAAGCATCCAACGTGTTGAGGATACCCTCGTGGATATTCCTCATTGCCTTCCTGATCCTGGTGGACTCCATAGCTGCTGTGTCGAAGAAACTCTTTCCAGTGAACGCTGCTGAATGCCACCCACGGAAATCGTACCTGTCACCCGCCTGGATCACCCCTTCATTCACCAAAGTCTGCGTGGGAACACGCATCAAGATAGCAAGGCGAGGGATAGTTTTATCCTGAAAGATATGGGTGTCTCCCCAAGCTTGTTCGACATTATCTAGGCGTGAAAGGATACCGGATGCACTCTGAAATGCTGAGACAAGATCGGCCATGAATTTTTCTGCCTCAGTGCGGACACTGCCTATCCATTTGTCTCCTTCTCGTACAACCCTCCTCGCTTCCTCAAGGCCGCTGATCGGCTCTCGTGGCAACTCTGGTGGAAGCTCTGTCACTGGGTTCTCTTGAGCAATTGGATGTGCGAGATGTTGCACATATTCTACCAACGCCTTGTGCTCTTTTCTCAATCTTTTGTACTTTCCTTCCTTCTTCACCAACCTGTCCTTCAATGCCTGGAAGGAATTCTCAGCTTCCTCGACCACCTGTGCTCCGGAGGGACGTCCCAACTCAACTGTGGTGATCGTGTAGTTTTCGGGCATTGCATCACTTAGATCATGATCTTCCCTTGGGACAGCAATATGGAGGCTGCGTGACCCGGCCTCATTGGTTTCCATCCTTGTATACTTTCTTGCCGTCTTCCTTTTTGGAGACTTGCTTGTTCTGTTTAAGAGTTCTTCCATCTCAACTGCCAGGTCAGCATCATCATCTTGGTCCCTCCTGATTGCCTGTGATAGCCAATTGCGCTGAATATCATAAATGATGAGGGGTTGCTCCTCAGTTGCTTCTACTTCCCGGACCTCTTCCCGAGCAATATTCTATTGAGGCTCAATTATTTCAACGTTTTGATCACTCCCTTCACGAGCTCCAACGTCTTCCTCTCCGAAGGAAAAATCGAAGTGGGTGTCTGTTTCTGTCTCTTCCCCTTCATCCGGCTGATTGGCGCCCTCAGGGACATTGACACTTTGGGTATCCAACTCCCTTGGCATTGGTTGGTCAACTTCTCCAACCTCTGGCTCTTCATTCCCTCAAGCCCTTTGATCAGCAAACAATGAGACTTCACGCACACTGGAAGAATGAGATACCAGCTGAGTAGATGTTGTGTCTTCCAACCCTTGAGGCTCTGGCTGAACAGGTTCCTCTTGCTGCGGTTGTGGCTCTTCTTGTGGTGGCTGTGGCTCCGGAGGCTGGGCAATTTGTTTCTTCCTTTTTGCCGACACTGGTGCCCTTTTATCACCCATGAGGTCGTACGTGAAAGCAACTGACCTCCTCCTTAGTCTGTGAACACGTTCTTCTACCCAAGCCCTTGTAAAGGTCAAGACGGGAATAGACAAGGTGTCTAAATCCGTGATCTCCGGCTCGGCCCAATCTACTGGTGGAATCGGCGTGTTCTTTACTGCTTCGTAATCCGGATGGATCAACCTGGTATCTTCTTCAACTTGGTCTGGCACTTGGATCACTTCACATTCTCTGATCATCTTGAGAGGCAGCCTTGAAAACGTTCTTTTTCTTATTTCATCCTCACTTCCGGCATTCGCCCAAAAATCTTCCAAGTGGGCCTTGTGTCTGTACTCCACGCTTTGCACTGTTCCTATCTTTCCCCGAGGATCGAAATCCTGTCGGCTGGTGTGAAGGGTCAACTTGTAGAACTTCAACTCAGCCTCAGCCTCTTTGGCTGCCTGCAATGTAGGGCATTCTTCAAGCGAGTTTCCCAACACAATGGGAAAGTGCAAGCCTCCCTTCTTTCTCCTAATGATCTTGTTGTAGGCCACCAATTGCCTATACAGTTCGAGCAGTATCATCCTATTAGTTGGATACCTCGGCAATTTGTAGACATATGAATCGTATCCTGGCAGCCTCAGATAGGTAAACTTCGGGAATTGGACGAACCAAAACCCGTACTCTTCTATCAGCATCTGAGCCTCCTAGGATATCCTCTGCTGTAACCTCTGCTGAAGGGTCCTTGTAATATACATGGTGAACGCGTCGTTGACTCTCTTGAAGTCACCCGTGTGAGTGAGGTGCAACTGCCTACAGGGCTCGTGAATCTTGAATTGATTGTATCCGCAGCCAATTGGTTCTTGGTATGCCAGCCCTCTATACTTTTTCATCCGAGCAAGCATGTAAATAACATACGAGCTCATATAGAATGTTCTCATCCTTTTCAAATTTCGGAACTGTTCATCAATATTGTCACTTATCATCTTTGCCCAGTTCACTTCCTCCTTTCCTTCGAGCACCACGCTGATGTAGAAGAACATCCACGGCTCGAACACAAACGACTGTGGGCTGCCGTTAACCCTACTGAGCAACATAATGATATCGCAATATTCTTGCTTCAGCTCTTCTGAGATTATCTGTTTGGGCAGTCTAGCAACAGGAGGCTTTGGCTTTCTCATCCAAGTGGTGTTTATCCTTTTCATGCACTTGTCGAAGGACGTGGCGTACATCTTGTCTGCCTTTGCCTTGGATTTATATAACATGTTGTCAGTAGCCAATATCCCAAATGCCTCGCCAATTGCATCAGGAGCGAAGTTGGCCAGTATAATACCATCTGGAGACACGATAGTCCGATCCTCCGGGCTGTAAAAGTTGGCACACTCCAGGATTAGCTCCGGACAACGAACCGCCGGTTGAAATCCCGCTGCTGCGTACAATCCGCTCCTCACAATGTTGCGCGATGCATCTGTCGGAAGGTTGCCACCTTGCCCGTACATTCTGCGCACGAAAGCCTCGAGGTTGAAAAGCCCCAAGTTGGTGTCCGTCAAGTTTCCGAACTTCGACACGATCTTTGATTCTGGAATGAAGGACTTCTTCAGACCTTTGATAATCGCCTGCCTGGAGGTGTTTTCTTTGACAGCTTCGTTGTTCGCAGCCTTAGCTCCAGCCTTGCTAGTTCCAGCAACATCAGCCTTTCGTCCATCAGCCATCTGCAAAACAAAAAGCAAACATTACACTTCCAACCTTTTAAAATAAGGATCACGTGGGACGGCTGGCGAATGAAGTTGGCTGCAAAAATAAATGCAAGTTAGTATCTTCAGCAACCCACTTCGACCTCAAATCTCGGCATGTTTAAACTTCGAACTTCAACAACTTGCAGCCCCAAAATTAACTCCAACAATTTCAACCTCGGAAAATGTGTTAAGTTTCAGCAACGTTTAAATTATCAACTTCGAAAGTCATACGTCAGCAACTTCGAATATTTAACAATTTTAAAAAATCAGGAAGCTTGCAAATTATAAATCACCAAGTTTCAAATCAGCTCTTCGACAGTTATAAATCAGCAACTTCGAAGAGTTTAAACAGGTTCGAAAGTTTTAAACGAGCAAGTTCAAATCAGCAAGCCTCAATAAATCCAAATTAACTTTTCGAGAGTTATAAATCAGCAACTCCGAAAAGTTTGAGCAATTTCACATTAGCACTTCGAAAGTTATAAAACAGCAACTTCGAAGGCTTCAACAAATTTAAATCTGATTTGATTTTAACATTCAGCAACTTCCGAAAATTTAAAGCTCAAGTAATCTCGAATTCAAACAATTTTGACCTCCAGCATAAACAATTGATTTCAGCTTTTTCAACTTTCAACTTCGAAAACATTTCAACTTTCAGCAAAATATAAAGTCCGAGCAACTTCGAGTACTTACCTCAGCAACGTGGAGAAAAAAAAATGCTTAACACTTCAAACTTTATTTTGAATCGCAGCAACCTCGCAACTCAGCAACTTCGAGAAATTCAACTCTCAGCAACTTCAATCTCTTTCAAAATCGATTTTAACACTTCACACTTTCAGCAACTCTCAAATTGAAAATATTAAATCTCACAACTTAGCTCACCAGCATAAATCTCAGCTTCGAATCTTGTGAGATGAGAATGAAAATCTTCAGAATTTTATAGCCAAAAGCTGGTGCTAATTTTAGCAGATGTCTTTTATTCCCTTCATCATGACTGATGCATTTGCTAAATTTAAAAGGGAATATTCCAGTCGTCTTGCAGTTTTTATGACAGTTTGCTATTTAGGGAGATTCTTTCCTCAATTCAAATTTAAAATTCCCTCCCGACTACCAGTTACCTTGAGTAATTTCGAAAAATCAATTTCACTCCGATTTGAAATATTCTTCAACTATCCTTTTAAAATGGCATTTTAATTTATTAAAATTTTAATTTAAGCGCCATTTTAAATTATTTCTCCAGCACACTTAAAAATTCGATGTCAATCGTCAAAACTGGCTAGGCATAATTTTATTTTCCATCCGTAATTAACTCCAAAATAAATTCCCCATAATTAAATCGTCCGAAATTTTAAAATTTCATGGGCTAAAATTAAAGGGGGAATTTAAATATAGACTTAGGAAAATAATTAAATTAATTAAATTAATTAATTCCTCCGTCCTAGGCAAATTAAAAAAAAATTTATCGCCTGGAGAAATTATTAAGTCTTCCAACGCCTTAGCTTGATTTTTAATGCCATCGAAAATCATCACTTGATTTTTTAGCCCCGCGTTTTGATTTCACTTCTTGGGCGCAACTTGAAGGGGAAACACTTAACTTTTCAACATTTAATATTTATCCCCTTTCCTAATTAAGGCGCACACATTAAATCCAACGCCTTCTAATTTTTAAAATCCAACATTATATCACAAGCCTTTAATTTTAACGCCTCTTGGTTTATTTCTAAATAATTTCCTCTTTTAGGCGTACTTCACACTTTGCTCACATTTTTGATTTTTTAAAATAAACTTGGTCTTGGGCGCAAATCACTGGTGGAGGTCTCAATTTGGGGCGCATTTCACCCAGGCAATTTTCAGTTTGACGACTTAAGAAAAGTTGAAGTGTTTCTTTATTATCCTCAAGGCGCATATAAGGGTATGAGGTTTCAATTTTAACACTTGGACCAAATTCTCAACTTACTTCTTGGTGGGCGCAAATCCAATGTTGTTCTTCCAGTTTGGGGCGCATATGAAAGGGGCTTCCTCCACTTTGCCAACATTCAACCTCCTCAGTCACCTTGGGCACATATCATCCTACCAACGTCCAGTTTTCCTGCCTTAGAAGAATTTCTTATGGCTTCAAATTCAAGGCGCACTTAGTATGTGGAACTTCCATTCTTAGGCGCAAATGGCAGGGCTATCTTTGAGTTTTGCAACATTTTAAGTTATTCTTTCAAAGGGGCGCATTTACCTGTTGACCCTTCCAGTTTTGCTCCAGGCGCAAGTCCATAGTCTTGCTTTAAACTCCACGCCTTAGCCAAATTTCGAGCCATTATCTTTCACATTGCCAGGCGCAAATGGGAGGTTGAGTTTAGAGGCGCAAATTATATGTTGAACTTTCACTTTTGGCTTCAGGCGCAAATTACACTGGCTACTTTCAATTTTATCACTTAAGCAAATTCCCAAGTCTCCACAGGCCCAGGCGCATTTGACATATCCTCTTTCAAGGCGCAAATAGCATACCATACTTCTATTTTGACCCTTAGACGATTTCACTTTCAATACCTTCACAGGCTCAGGCGCATATGTTAGGTCGTGCTTTTAATTTTGCAAGATGGGCGCGTTTACTATGAGGAGCACTTAGAAAAATTTCCAGCTAACACATCATCTTAGGCGCATTTGAGGGGTTAAGCATCCAATTTTAATGCCTTAGGAAATTTTAATCACCTTTACTCAAGTCTGGAAAGGGGGGGGCGCATATCGTAGGTTGGACATCCAATCTGGGGCGCATTTACCATGTGCAACTTCCATTTCCAACACTTTTCAAGCCCAAGGGCGCCTTTGACCCAAGCTACTTCCAGTTTTCCAGACTTAGAAAATTTTCTGTCTCCTTTCAGCTTCTCAAGGTGGGTTTTGATGCTGGATTCCAAATTTTATCCGTTTTAGTGAATTTCGTGCCTTTCACCAGATTCGGGTTGATTTTCCTCTGTTAACCCTAATTTTCCCTGACTTTCTATTTTAGAAAGTCCCTTAAATTTTGCGCCGTTGACTGAATTCTGACTCCAGAAAGCTTGATCTTTGCCCTGCTCTGAATTTCAACTGATTTGTTCTGTCGATGCCTGATTCTCGCTAGCACCTGCCATTTTTAGCAACCTGCCAAAAATAGAAATTGCTCAGAAGGTCTCCAAATTTCATGTGTTGAACGCCTGAAGTGTGGTGATTGTAACTGGATGCTTTTCCTGCATGGTTGTCGTGCTCTGCCCTTGATTTTAGGAAACCCTAATTTCTCTGCCCTGGGCTGCTAAAAATAGCAATTATCTGGTTCCTCATCCTCTGCAACTCCGTTAGTCTTGAAATTCGCGCCAAGAATTCCTTATCATATGTTTGACTTGTACCTGCTGAGATTTGATGCTGACCTGCCAATTATAGCTGCTTCTGAAGTGACTTACTATTTATAGTAAGTGCTCGTTTCTAAGATTTCCCTTTCTCCGTTTGAGTTGAAATTTGGACAGTGTGATCCTTCTTGGTGAACTTGTCTTTCTGCGCTGACGCCCGGGATCAACTTTCTATTTATAGCCCGTATCAAGGATACCTTACTAAAAATAGCAAGTTCTCCGATTGCCTTCAAATTTTGCCATCAGACTTCCTGAAAGATGCTGACCATGATGGATATTTCGATTTTGGAGATTTTGTTGTCTGATTCCTCATTTTTAGCCCTGAAGCTCGAAACCCTAATTTTATGCATGTTGCTCAGATGAGCTTCGTTTGACCTTGTTTCAATTGCATGACGATCAGTTTGCCGCTCCAAAGTGCTGAGCAGCCGTCTAAGTGGCACCTGCTAAAAATAGAAAGTGGCCGAAAAAGTGGTCAACCGGCTGCTGGATGATTTTGCATGTCATACTGCCTGAAAAATCTCGAAAAACCCAGAAAAATCCTCAACATGCAAGTACTAGCTAAAAATAGTAAGTTTCTGAAAAGTGATGGACATTTTACATGTTACCACATGTAAGCCGAAACCGGAAAAGAATATTGACGTCGTTAAGTCTGCATGCAAACCCTAATATTGGCCTCTGAGGGCTCAATGCTGAAAGTCGTCATCCTGCTTTGCATGTCATATCACTGCGAAGGTCTCGAAAAACCCAGAAAGAATCCCCGGACATGCATCAGAAAATATAACATATAAACCCTGAAATCTGCTCTGGAAGCTGGACTGCTAAAAATAGCAAGTCGTCCGTTTTTGCTCAAAATTTGTTAGGAATGAACTCGAAGTGCTCAAAATGTAATGAAGTTGTCCCGGCGAAAATCTAAATCGACCTAAACCGATACTTACTAAAAAATAGAGGTTAGCGAGGAACTTCGGTGAAAATTTAGGGAGTACCCTGGCGTTGTGATATAACTATTGGGCTCAAAAGTTATTATGAGCTCAATTTGACCACGAAGTGACTTAAAGATGCTTGAAACCTTAATTCGGTGCGGAGTCGAGATCTTTGCGTTCAGAA
This sequence comes from Sequoia sempervirens, assembly GCA_007258455.2. Taxonomy (NCBI): domain Eukaryota; kingdom Viridiplantae; phylum Streptophyta; class Pinopsida; order Cupressales; family Cupressaceae; genus Sequoia; species Sequoia sempervirens. The sequence goes on along the minus strand of VDFB02148398.1, from coordinate 19,555 downwards.
AGCTTCTTGTGAGTGTCAGGAAGCGGATAGCGAAAAGAAGCGAGCGAGAAAAGCAAAGACGGAATGGGCGAAAATTTATGGGTCCCCATTTTGGATGGGGCTGATGTGTGAAAAAAGGTCACAACGATACCCTGGAAATGGTATGAAAAGATTGGGGAATATTTGTCCACATCCACATTTCCGAAGGAAATGCCACCAGCGGAAAGGCAAAAGCTCGTCTTGAAAAGTAAGACATTCTAGTTGATCAATGGCTTGCTTTACAAGATGGGGCCTGATCAGATCCTCTGAAGATGTGTCATAGAAGAAGAGATACCAGGCATACTAAAGGAGGCACATGAAGGTCTGGCTGGCGGTCATATGGGACCAAATGCTATAGCGAGGAAAATTCTTTTGGCAAGCCTATGGTGGCCTACGATGCACACCGATGCCAAGGAGTGGGTGTTAGGCTGCGATACCTACCAAAGGGTCGAGAAACCATTAAAGCGGGACTTCATGCCACTACATCCCTCTCAACCACAAGAGTTGTTCGAATGATGGGGATTGGATTTCATTGGACCATTGAAGGTAAGTCAGTTGCATCGGTGCCGATACATTATGGTTGCTAGTGAATATTTGACGAAGTGGGCTGAAGCTAGAGCATTGCCAGACAACACAGTGCAGAGTACGGCAAGATTTATCTATGAGCAAATAGTGACACAGTACGGCATTCCCATTCAGATCACGAGTGATCGTGGAGGGCATTTTGTCAATCATGTCATCAGGCTGATGACGACGGAGTTCCGAATCTTTCACAACCTATCAAGTCTATAGTACCCGCGAGCTAACGGCCAGGCAAAGTCTACAAATAAAGTGTTGGTATCAGTCATTCACAAGCCATGTGGCGTAGAAGAAGCTGACTGGGAAGAAAGATTACCAGCCGTCCTGTGGGTGTACCGTACAACATACAAGGTAACGACAAACCACATACCTTCAATTAATGTCTGGTGGGGAAAGCGTGCGACCGAATTACATGACTTTTGTGATGTGTTTTCTTGACGCACCAGCATGGGAATAGAGTAATAGCGGCTACCCTATTCTCTCTTGATCAAAGTATTGCCGCAGCTAAGATTGCAAGAAAGTTAGATGCGTTCAACTCCAAGGTTCTTTCAGTGCGAATAGGCTCAGTTTGGCTCGATGTGATTTGCTGGTATTTCAAGGGGACTTACGGAATTGTTCAGCAGCGGAGAAAGGAATTCAAATGCTCGAAAGATTTGTCTATGAAGCGCGAGTTACCTATTCTAACCGGAAAGTGCTGAATTGAAATGGTGCAGGTTTAAGAAGATTCTAATCTACTCTAAGGCGTGAGATATGGGGCTCAACTTCAACAAACTTCTAACCGGACTTCGCTTTGCCTCGCATCGGACAGCTTCCACGAAGTCGGTGCAATCTTCAAGGGAGATGACTAAAGATGTTCAAACCACCACTTGACATAAAGATACCATCACAACGACGCATACCATTATTCAAACTGTGATTGAAGTTAAGTACATGATATTCCAGTTGACCACACAAGGCGCATTCACCATCAGCAAATACACTAGTGGTATGGATAGACAAAGTTGCTTAGATCAAATACCACATTCCACAATTACTATCTACTTGCATGGAAATGAAATTTATGCTACTCTACGCTACTTGAAGTAGAAGGGATGAAGAAACATCGCTAGCTATCCATAACAAAGACGAATTTCACCATCAATGAAAGATCTTTTATTATGAAAGTTTTACACGACAATCTCTTACAAAAGTTTTCAAAGGAAAACTTTCCTTCTCCTCCAACTACACTATCAATCTACTTCTAAGCTACTTCTAAGTTGTCCCTCTACTCTAATTCTACTCTGATCTTCTCTACTGTCTACTGAGTTACAAATGAGGGGGACTCCCCCCCTTTATATAGCTAGCCAAGTCCAAAAGACGGCTAGGGTTACAATTAATAGAGTGGCCAGAATCGTGCCACCTCAGCCCTAAACAAGATTTGTCCTAAAAACCGCCACAGAGGAGGGTGGGGTAATAAATGATCCATTAATGGCCACCATCTTCTAGAAGATTCCAGCTTTGAAACGCGTTCACACTGCTCTTGATCTCCTTCTTGACGTTGTTCTTCAACCTCGCTCGAGCTTCCATTCTTTTCTTCATCTTGAGTTTTGAAAACACCTCTTCTATGTTACTAAGTCTCAACACTTAGCCATTTCTTGCAACTTGGAGGACTTGCTTCATCTTCCTAAGTCATCATTGCTTGGTCCTCGACGTTCCTCCTGCAAAACAAGCAAGGGGAAGAGTATTAGAACACTTCATAATATAAATTCACTTTACTTACCTGATTTTCATGTTTTAACTTCCAAGCGTTCATCGTCTTCAATAGCCAACTTTTGCCTTAAATTCTTCATGCCTTAGTCAAATTTTCAACCCATCTTGCATTCTGCTTGATCGTACTTCACTCTGATATTTCATCCAACTCAGACTCGAGAAGAGATGCTTTCACCAAGAACTTGATCAAAAATCATCTAGGCGATCATTTTCAAATTCCTCCGCCAAGGCATTTTTAACACATTTTCCTTGCCTTAGAAAATTTCTCAAACTTTTACCTTAGAAAATTCATCAATCCTGTGCCCACCAAAAAATATTCACCCTGAAGGCCTCGGCAAAGTGTGGAAGACTTTAAAATCAACTCCTCATCGAAGATCTTAAATACCCAGAAGAAAATTTTCTTCAGAACGTGTAGAATTCATGGGTGCACAACGAACGGGTTCATTTAATTTTTTGAATTTTGAACCCTAGAAAAATAATTTCTCATCAAATTTATTTCATTTCTTCACCCTTGAGCATGTTTCTTTGCTCTGACTTGAAAATATTCATCATCCTTGTGACATCGGAGTATTCTGACTCATTCCAGCCGACTTTACCCATGCCTCCGAAAATTTCATCTCCTCCATCAGACTTAGGCGTATTTTCTTCTAGAGGTGGAATTTAAATATTTAAACTTAGAAAAATATTCATCGCTTTGCATGGGCGCAAATGAGGTCTTCTATATCAAGTGTTAGCACTTGGCATTTTTCAAAGCTCCACAGGAAAGTCTAGGCGCATCAACAGGGTAGACTTTCAATTTGTCTTCTGACTTAGTAAATTTTATGCCTCTTTGATGCCTAGGGCGCATTTCAGGTGTCCAACTTCAAGCTTAAATGCCTTAGAAAATTTTAAGTTTTATTCTTTTAAGCTCCAGGCGCAAATGATGGGATCTTCCTTCAATTTAAGTTCCACACTTAAATTCTTTTCCAGCTCACCCCCCCAGTCAAAGGCGCATTTACCACCTTGTGCTTCCACTTCAAGTTCCAACACTTAGAAATTTTACTAACCTTTTAATAGCCAGGCGCATATCATACCCTGAGCTTTCAATTTTCATGTCTTGGTAGAATTTTCACTCCTCCGCAGCTGGGGCGCATCTGACCCTTGGAACTCCAAATCTCATGACTTAGACATTTTAACAAACTTTCCATGCAAGTCAAGGGCGCATTTCAGAGTGTGCACTTTGAGTTTTGAACACTTAGGAAATATCAAACTCTCCCCTCAACTCCCAGGCGCATATGACTATGTCTACTTCCAATTTTTTTATACCTAGAGAAAATTTCAAAGACCTCCCTCTTGGGCGCATTTCTACCCTTGAAGTTCCATTTTCAACACTTAGAAAATTTTGAAGTTCTCACCCTCTCCAGGCTAAGCGCAATTGACACCCTGGGCATTCAATTTCAACACTTAGAACTTTTTCAACTCTCAACTCATGGAGGGCGCATTTGAGGTACCTTGCTTCAAGTTTCAACACTTAGAAAAAATTTCAAGTGTCCTTCTTCTTAAGGCGCATTCTGGAGGTGCCTGCTTCTAATTTCGCTCTTGCCTTAGAGAAATTTTGAACTCATACTTTGAAGGGCGCATTTAGACCTCTCAACTTTAACTTTTTTACACTTAGAAAATTTCCAACTTCCAATTGACACCCTGGGCATTCAATTTCAACACTTAGAACTTTTTCAACTCTCAACTCATGGAGGGCGCATTTGAGGTACCTTGCTTCAAGTTTCAACACTTAGAAAAAATTTCAAGTGTCCTTCTTCTTAAGGCGCATTCTGGAGGTGCCTGCTTCTAATTTCGCTCTTGCCTTAGAGAAATTTTGAACTCATACTTTTGAAGGGCGCATTTAGACCTCTCAACTTTAACTTTTTTACACTTAGAAAATTTCCAACTTCCCCTCCAAGCCAAGGCGCATTTGACCACCTTTACTTTCAGTTTGAGTGCCTTAGACAAATTCTCAACCTCTTCCTTCAAGGCTGGGCGCATTTGACCACTCAGGCTTTCAATTTACATGCCTTAGTAAAATCTTCATCCTAACTCCATTGGGGGGGCGCATATAGGGGTCTTTACTCCCACTTTGCCAGACTTAGTCAACTTTCAAGCTTCATCATGCTGCTGGGCGCATAAGAGAGGTCAACCTCCAATTTTCAGCACTTAGTAAAGTTCTTTACCTTCCTTCCATGCTAGGGCGCATTTAGCAAGGGCTACTTCCACTTTTGAGTACTTAGAAAATTTTCAAGCTTCCTCCTTGACCTTGGGCGCATATGACCCCTTGAACTTCAAATTTTAAGTACTTAAACAATTTTCTAACCTCCTTCAGGCAAAGGCGCACTTACCCTTCTGAGGTTCCAATTTGCAACACTTAGAGGAATTCCTAGTCATCCTTCCAAGCTTGGGCGCATTTAGCCCCTTGTAGTTTCAATTTCAGTGACTTAGTCAAATTTCCATTACCTCCTCTTCTCCTTGGGCGCTTTTTGAGTAGGCAACTTCAAGTTTCTAACACTTAGAAGATTTTCAACCAGCCTTCGGCTTTTAAAGGCATTTTTCACTGGCTGGACTTGAAAATTTATCAATTTCAGTGAATTTTATGCCATTTGTCAAATTTGGAATGACTCGTTCATGCTAACCCTAATTTGCCCTGACTTTCTATTTTTAGAAAGTTCTTCAAATTTCGTGCTTTGAATTGACTTCTGACCCTTGAAAGGCCTGATTTCGCCTTGTTCCAACTTCGGGTGTGATCGTGCTGTCGGGGCCTGATGTCTGTTTACACTTGCTATTTTTAGCAACCTGCAAAAAATAGAAATTACTCAGAAAGTCTCCAAATTTCATGTGTTGAATGCCTGAAGCATGGTGATCGTAACTGGATGCTGTTTTTGCCTGACAGTCCTGTTCTGCCCTTGATCTTAGGAAACCCTAATTTCTCTGTCTTGACCTGCTAAAAATAGCAATTATCTGATTTCTCATTCTCTGCAACTCTGTTTGTCTCGAAATTCTCGCCAAAAGTCCCTCATCACACGTTTGACCCGTACCTGCCGAGAATTGATGTTGACCTGCTATTTATAGCCGCTTGTGAAGTGACTTACTATTTATAGTAAGTGCCTGTTTCTGAGACTTCCACAACTCCGTTTGACTTGAAATTCGAACAGTGCGCTCCTTGTTGGTGAACTTACCTGTCTATGCTGACGCCGAGATCAACTTTCTATTTATACCCTGCATCTGGAACACTTTACTAAAAATAGCAGGTTCTCCGATTTCCTTCAAATTTTGCCAGCGGATTCTCTGAAGGATGCTGACCATGATGGATGCCTCAGTTTTGAACATTTTGACCTCTGACTCCTCATTTTTAGCGCTGAAGCTCGAAACCCTAATTTTGTGCATGTTGCTCAGATGAGCTCCGTTTGACCTCGTTTCAGTTGCATGATGATCAGCTTGCATTTCTGAGGTGCTGGACAACTTGTCTAAGTGGTACCTGCTAAAAATAGAAAGTGGCCGAAAAAGTGACCAACCGGCTGCTGGATGATTTTGCATGTCATACTGCTTGAAAAATCTCGAAAAACCCAGAAAAACCCAGAAAAATCCTCAACATGCAAGCACTGGCTAAAAATAGTAAGTTTCTGAAAAGTGATCGGTTCCACCTGCATGTTGCATCATCGCGAAGTTCTTGGAAAACCCACAAAGAATATGCCGACATGCACAGAGAAAATCTGCATGCAAACCCTAATATCGGCCTCCGAAGGCCGAATGCTGAAAGTCGTCGTCTCGCTTTGCATGTCATATCATTGTGAAGGTCTCGAAAAACCCACAAAGAATCTCCAGACATGCGTTGAAAAACTCTGCCTCTAAGCCCTGAAAATTGCCTCCGAAGACAGAACTGCTAAAAATAGCAAGTTGTCTGTTTTAGTTCAAATTTAACCTGTGAGTAGCCTGATGTGCTCTGGACGCAGTGTGACTGTCGGAATCTCAAAAATGCTAAAGGATTGCCTGTAATTTCACACTTACTAAAAATAGTAAGTACCTCAGAATCTGATAAAATTTTGCTGAGAGCCTGCTGGAAGCATACTAACAACAATGTTAAGCCCCGTTTTCAATTTATTCGCTTCATTCGTCCTCAAATTGGCAAGTAAGTTCAAAACCCTAATTTAGACTTAGCCAAAATTTCACGTTAAGGTTCAACGGCGGGAACATCCCGAAAAGACAGACAGTAGAAAAGACAGACAACAACAAAAGCGACCGAGAAAAGCCAAGGATAGAGGTCCCCATTTGCAATGGGGAGGCGTGTGTGAAAAGTCTATGATTGCCAACAGGATAGCCGTGGAGAATTGGTTGGGTGATATTGAAAGTTTAAAAGAACGACTATACCAACTTAATAAACTAGACGAGCAAAGGATAATGGCACAATGGGCGACGGAGAACATGCAGCGGCGAAGGAAGTATTGGCACGATAAGCATCTCCGACGAATGAATTTCCTGCTAGGACAGTTAGTTCTGAAATATAACAACCGCAACGAGATTAAGCCGGGGAAATTCAAAGTTCATTGGTTAGGACCGTTCTAAGTTCGAGAAGTCCATGACAATGGCTCTATAAAACTTGAAAATTTAGATGGGTCACCCCTACCAGAAGCGATCAATGGCTCTAAGTTGAAGTAGTATCAGGAAAGAAAGGAGAACGCCATCGCCATCAATATGCTGGGCTATGTTACCAAAGAAGATTGGGCTGTGCAAAAAGAGGATTCAGAAGAATATGACTGGGGTTTGGGAGGCCCCGGCTATCCAGTCGAAGGAGTTTGGATGGAGCCAGGCATGGATCAAATCATCGAAGAGAAACTGGTGCAGAAAATGGTAGAAGGCATTGTTGTGCCCCGGATGCACAAGCACCTGACCAATGCGGTATTCGGGACACCAGCACTATGGCGGAGAATGGGTGGACATTGGTGTTACATAGCTCCATATGAAGGTCTCAGGCGAGGATACCTAGCGAAAGGATTAGACAACGAGGCGCAGAAAGAGGAGGCACAAATCGCCCATGAACGAAGTATGTGCCAACTCGAGGATGCTAGTGATGACGCAAATGAATGGAACGAAGAGCAATGGGAAGCCTACTTTGCACTGACAGCTCCCTGTTTAAAGACAGTAATAATGACAGAAGATATGTTCATTTCAAGTGTAGATGGGTACACTGAAGATGTAATTAAGCAGTTGAGACGAGAACAGAGGAAAGTGCCGAGGATAGTGACACAAGATGGGCTCTAGAAAATAATACCTAACCCAACTAGGCCACCAACTATAGAAGGTGAAGAGGTTACGTGGTACCAGCGTTACGGCGGGCGATACAACGACAGCAGTTTCAAAGGTATTGGCCCTTCTACACTGCTTGATAAATGGTTTGATATATAGTATGTAGGATCATGTTGTGAAGAAGAATGTTATAAGCGGCCCCCGCATACGTGCAAATGGCACTATGCGTCTAAATTGAAGGTTAAAGAGGATGGAGTACGGGGAACAAAAAGAAAACCTGAAAAAGAAGAGAGAGGAGATGAGAGAAAATAAACAAGATTTAAAAAAATTAAAAATGGAGAGAGAAGCTACAAGAAATCAAAATATGAAGAAGAATGGAAGAACAAAGGATAAAAAACAAGGAAAATGGAAGAGAAAGGAGAGAAAATAAAAATAAAAGAAATATGGAGGAGAAATTAGAAGAAAGTAAGGAGAGAAAATATCAGAGAAGAAAAATAAACGAATTGGAAGGAAATTAAAAAGTAAAGTGGGAAATATGATGGCAATTAAAATAAGATTAAGAAGGATAAAATATCGCCCTCTTATGCACCGCACGGCAAAAGAAAGAAGAGTTCGGCGAAATCAAGTGAATATTAAAAGTCGCACGCGTAAGGTTCTCAGAGGGCAAGGAATGACTAGACATCATATAACGCCAAGAGCAGAACGACGTACGAGGAAAAAGGGTGGAACCTGTATGCCAAAGCCTCAGGACCGTACGGTGACTAGAAGTAAGTTCGCCATAGTCACGTAAAAGGGAAAACGCCTAAGGAAGATAGGAGGAGAAAAAACAAAGGAGGCAATATGCGCATTGGAGAGAAGAGCTAAGCAAAAATATAGAGTCGGGTACACTGTACGAAGGAGATTCTTAAGCATCGTATGACCAATGATTAAACAGTCCGTACGCATCACATAAAGGGTCGTGCGTAGGGTTGGAAGGGCATACGGCTGGAGACCAAGTTTGAGGAAGAAAGGGACACACAAGAAGACAAGGTTAGGAAAAGCCAACGAAGATAAAGATCACCTCGTACGGTTTACCAAGAACGACGTACGACACCTAGTGGCACGGCTTCAGGAGGCAAAGTTTCAAAACGCATGATACCTAACACTTGTATCTTGAAGCATCACTCATCGTACAACAATCTGCATCTTTAGATCTTACACAGCAATTTCCAGTCTTCCAGCTCGTACGGCAGGGATTGGTTACTCCAGTCCTACGACACTCTAAGTATCTTGAACTCATACAGTACTCTCAGGGATTTCACATCGTACGGATTTCTCACAGGTTTCAGGGATTTCACATCATATGACTTTCTCAGAGGTTTCAAGTTGTGCGGCATCCAGATTACCTTCACATTGTACGACATCCAGTCTTCATCCATATCATATGGCATTTAGAATCCTTTCAATTTGTATGGCCTTTAGACTTCCAGGTCGTACGACATTTCCAGGCCAGGCCGTACGGCAGTCCTTGATCCCTCAAGGCGTACAGTATTTGTAGTTTTTTCTAGAATTTCAACAGCTCCAATTTCACTCGGTACGGCAGCAGTTACCGAAGTTCGATAGTTTTGGCAACCGTCTGGAAGGAAATAAAATCGGCTGGAATCGCCGAACCGACAATACAATGGACAAGGGAAAGAAAATTGTGCAGCATAGGCCAAAGGTAGTCTCGGCAGGAAAGAAAAAAAAAATGGATGCCGACGCTGAAACAATGTCTTGGGAAAATCTAACTGGCAATGAGTGCAAGCAGTGGTGGCGAAGCACAGCCGACGACCACGCTTTGAAGATTGCATTGCAACACGCTCGAGTGGATAAAGCTATTTTGGTGCCATTTTTTAATTCACGAGAGTTTGAGCCTTGGCTGAAGGCCATGGTGGATAATTATTGCAGGCACATGCACAAGTCGGTGATAGATTACAGGGGCTGCACAGTTACAGTTTTGTTTTGGCCGCAGGATTTTGAGTGAGTTTTTGGTGTTCCAGCCACAGGGGTGGGAGTGAATAAACCAAAGAAGATGATGCAGCAGCATAAAGAAGTCCTGATCAAGCAGGTGTGTCGACATGATTTAACATCAGAGGAGAAGGATACCATATGGAACGCAGGCAATAGAGGTCTCCGGAAACATTACTTGGCAACTGCTGAAAGGAAGTGCCAGTTAGATTTAATGAAGTGCCGACTCACTGGTGCCAGCCGAGTGTCCGACATTGCCAGCTGGATGGTGGATTACATGGTGGGATTGAGCATCGGCCGAGTATATAACTGGGCACGGTTACTTGCTAAGCGGATGTGGGAATTCCTATCCCAGCGGCACAAGGCTTTTTATATGACGCAGCATGCCATTGCTCTCTTTCTCGATTTTGTGCATACCCAAATGCCTGAAGGCAGATGGGACCGATTGCAGCCTCACCCATCTGGACCCAGGACTGTCGACGGTGTTCTACTGGACATAATTGGAACTCAAGCAAGTCGGCGAAGGCACTACTGCAGGGAAGAAAAGGAAGCGGAAAGAGGCATCGGTGGAAGAGGAAACATCGGCTGAAGAGGCATTGGAGTAGGGTGATGCATCCAAAGGGGAACCTATTGATCTGTCTTCCTCGACATCGGCTTCTAGTTCACCAGAGGATGAGGAGGTGTCCATAGCTATTGGCGGCCAAACAGCATTGGATGTGGAGGTACCACTATTACAGCCAGCCGGGTTCACTCTCCCAGCATCGCTAGAGAAGGAGAGTGCACAGACAGTGACCTTCACTCTTCCAGTCTCACCAGTCGAAGTTGGGAGAACATTGAGAGTAGCAGCCTCATCATCAGGTTGTTATCCGCGGAATCTAAGCGGCTCATTCCACGGATAACCCCCTCTGAGAAACTTGTCCATTTCTAGGATTAAGTGAAGTTTCAAGCCGCGCTATAGCGAAGTGATTTTCAAGCCACCTCAAAATGTGTTCCCAAGTCTCGAATAGTCAATTCGAGCATTCCCCCTTGTTCGCCTCTCAAAGACCTTCGAAACGAGATCTTTCGCGACGTTTCACTGTTCGTACTTTGCAAATTGCGAAAAATGCAGTGGCACTGAAAAAGTGCGCTCCTGCAGTGAAATTCCAAAAATTTGACTAAGTCTGGAAATGCAAGGGCGCTAAAATTTAGCGCCCCTGCATGAAAGTGAAATTTCTAAAAATGTAATAGCTCTAAATTTTAGCGCCATTACACTTTTTCCTGACACTTAAACTTTTTTGGCCCTGGCACGTTTCTTCATGATTTTCGCGTCTTTCGTCAATCGTGCCACTTTTCGTGCCTAAATTTATTGCTTGACTTGAGTTAGGTTTTCGATTTTCTCTTTCACTTAAAAGTGTTTTAGTTCGCCATTTTCATTGTTTATGATTTTAGTTCTTCCTCTCTTCATGCTGGGCGAGTTTTCTTCAAACTGCAAATACGTTTTTTGAGTTTTTCGACATCCCTCTCCAGCGTTTTTCGTGTTTCATCTTTGTAAGTTGTTACCCTTGCTTTCTCTTTATTCTCCAATTTCGATTGCAACTCTATGCAGACAAACACTTTGCAAACCTCGAGAGCCGTTTTCATTCACCATTACATCCATTTTCCAAAACCATGTTTCAGATGCAGAGGCGCTGAAAAAGTGCGCCCTTGCATTTTGAGATATTTTTCTAACACTGAGATGCAGGAGCGCTATTTTTTAGCGCCCCTACATCAAAGTCTGGATTCCCAAAAATGCAGAAGCGCTAAATTTTAGCGCCCTGACATGCTGAATATGTAAAAAATTTCCTAACACTGAAAGATGTAAGGGCGCCAAAATTTAGCGCCCTTGCATCAAAAGTGAAATTTCCAGAATGTAAGGGCGCTGAATTTTGGCGCCCTTACACTTTTTCCAATTTTCTATAATCTTTTCCAGTTGAACTTCAAACTTGCTTGATTTACTCCTGAACTTCTTTCCCTCCACTTTGTGCATCGTTTTGCGTGCCTTGTCATCTGCTCCACGCTTTCCCATCATTATTGCTCACTTCGCGCTTCCCAATGCTGCTTTTTCTGCTAACGCCTGTTGATTCACCATCCTTGCAGTTTCTCTCCAGATCTTGTCAAGTGATTCCGAAGGTGATGTCCTTTGATCGTGGTTCTTCCAAATAAAAAGTTCACGCAGGAGACCAGGAAGAAGTATGAAGACTCCGCGCCCAAGCAAAGAAACATGAAGAAGCTTCTTGTTCTCCGGTGTTAGAAATTTCCGGTGCATCCCATTATGCATCTTGTAAATATTTCTCGACATTTTCGAATGTCATTTTGTAAATTGTAATTACACCAAGTCCAAAGATGTAATATTTTCAAAACAAATTACACTTTGACTTTGGTCAAAGTTAGGTGAGATTTCCTAAAATCGCTCACCTAACTTTCCCTGATTTTCTCAAATCTCTTTCCTTCTTTTGCTCATCCCTCTTTCTATATAATGCGAGGGATTTTCATTGTAACATATCTTTTAGTCTTTTGCAACGAAGTGCTGCCCTTTTGTAAGCAAACTTGTGAAACTTTGCGTTCATATTTTGTGAATGAGATTCAATCAATAAAGGAAAGGATTGCAAGCCAAACTTTGTGTTGGATTAGATACTTTTGTAAGTTGATTCGATTTGGTAGTGATTAGTTCGAGGAATCTGAAAGACTCTAAGTGGTTGATGTAAACTTTGTGTTACATTTATTATTTAGATTGCATTGTTATTTTGTTTATCATTGGTTGAATGATCTATAAGACTTTGCGCTTATAATCATTCATGCTCATGCATGTTCTTGTTGGATAATCTATGAGACTTTGTGCTTATAATTATTCATTCTCTTGGATACTTTGTCGAAAGATCTACAAGACTTTGTGCTTGTAATCGTTCGTGCTCGTTGACATTTTGGTTGGATGATCTACAAGACTTTGTGCTTGTAATCGTTCATCTTTGACCGAGGTATTTAGTCTAAGAAGACTTTTGTGCTTCTAGCATTAACTTAAGCGAATGCGTTCACATAGATCCAACATTGATAAAGCTGGACACGACTTTGTTAGCAGCCGTGAGCTTCCTTTTTAATTATTTGTTTGTTGTTGATTACTTCTGGTATCTCTAGGCTTCGCTTTGACGAGATAGAGATATTGTCATTACTGCTGGTTGTTAGTTTTTAGTTATCAAGAATTCGGAACTTCCAACACGTGAAACATTGTAAACATCTTCTCTGAAAAAAGAGAGAAGGATGAATGTAACACACCCCCCCCACTCCGTGACTTTCGTGTACATTGTGTAATTACTTTTGTGATTTACTATTGTTTCTCTTAGCAGTAAGAAGAGCCTCCCCTTTAGAGAGGAGAGATTTATTTCTCACATAGCGTGGCTGCAGTCAAGTTGGTATGTCATTAAAGTTGATTACATAATTTTCACCCAACTGCCAGGGTGCATGCGGGATGAGCCACTGGCCCGCGATCGCGTGCTTAGCTGGGCTGACTGCGTCGGCGGCTTCCACAGCTTCTGTTGAGATATTGCTAGAGGCTCTTGCACTTGAGCCGCTACCAGTGGGTGAGGAACTACCAGGTTCTGCTTTAGGAGTTGCAGTACCAGAGGAGCCACCAATGACAGGGAAATGGGGGACAATCACGACGGATGGGGAGGCTTCCCCTGTTACACTGCCAGGAGCACCAAGGATAGCTCAGATTGACAGTTGGCTGGGATCTGTGGGCCTCACACTTGAGGTGGCCGAGCAACCAAAGCAGCTGATGGGGAGTCTTTTTGAAGGATTAATAGGTGAGGCAAGCCCCGCCGTCCACACCCAGCAGAGTGAGACCGCTAGACTCGCTGAGGAGACACTTACCCAACCTGAGGCTAGGGAAAAGATGGTGCCAGGGACAGTCGTGCCTAAGCCTCAGCAGACAACTAGGGAAGCAGTTTAGGAGAATGAAGAGCCCGACGATGAGGAGGATGAGGAGGGTGACTCCATTGATGGACTTGTAGTAGAAATGTCCTAGCCAGACCCATCAGATCTAGTCGGAATGGTGCAGGGCTATGTGGAGGAGCTGGAGCATATGGGCAGATTGATGATTCAGGTTGGCCAGGTTTCTAGAGAACTTAAGGTTGGCCGATCTCCACTCGTGGGACAGGAGATCCAACGCATCCGAGGGTTTGTACAGATGGGGTGTGAAGCAGAGTTTACTCGGATATTTGATGAGGGATGGCCAGCGGGCGAGACTACTGCAATGATGCGGGCATGGCGGGGTAGGCCACCACGGCTGGCAGGCTGAGATGCTGGGGTTCTTGAGAGTCTATACCACATTGAGCTTGCATTCCACGATGTTTTCTACCTCATGAAACGTCAGGTGTTCTCCATTGAGGTTGCAGTATCATGTAGGGTGGAAGCATATAGACTCTTACAGAAGATTAAGGAGGAGTCAACCACTCAAATGACAACCATTCAGAAAGACTTGACAGAGCAGACCCGGCTAGCCCAGGATAGGGGAGCCCAATTGGAGGCCTTGGAGACTCGGGTGCTCGCCTTGGAGGAGGAGGCACGGCAGAAAGAGGGGGCATGGGAGCGCCGCATGAAGGAATTGGAAGATCAGTTGGTAGCAAAGAGTGCAAAGGCAGACAAAACTAAAGGCTAGTTGATGGAGGCAGCTCGTATGGTGAATGCCGCCAGGGAGAGGGAGATACTTGATGATCGCCAGCTTCGCACATGTACATAAGAAGTGCGGCGATTGCGGGCAAAGCATTCCTCAACTACTCCAGCATCGTCCGTGCATCCAGGGACGTCCTCACTTCCCCCTCATTAATTCTGTATATTTGGTCATTCATTCCCTTGGGTTGTTATGTCGTCTGGAAGATGACTTCTTTTCAGGGGGGATGATGTAAGTAGTATATCTTTACTTTTGTTGTAGTCGGCCGTAGTTGGCTTTGGTCGTAGTCGGCCATTTGCTAATAAAACTATAGTTAGTGGGAATAAAACATGTCATGTACTTTCGGGTAATCAAAGTCCCAATTAATGATAGCTGTTGTTATGAAACGTCGTGTCGGTTGGTTATCTAACTACCGCCGAACGTTATATGTAGTCAGTTGCTATAGTCGGGAAAGGGATATGTGTGGATGGTTATAGTTGATAGCACTGTTGAATACTCCTGTGATTGTACATGACGATATCATTGATAATGAATAAAGCATCTGAAGTTCAAACATGATATAATTCTGTTTTATTATTCTGTTCCATGTTCTGCATATGTTTTAGTTTGCTCAGTAGTACGTAGTACTTGAATTACATTCCGTAGGGCAGTTCACACCTTTTCTGAGGTGGGGAGACCTCTGAAAGAAGATAATCTTCGGTGTTGGAAGATACCCCCTAGATGATTGCTAACAGTCCTACTTCACAGGTTGTGCTAGTGCTTATTGTGGTAAATTTAATGAAACTTGTGAAGCTTTATTTGAGGACAATTCAAAATTTCAGTATTGAATAAATTGTTTACAGTTAGTGCTGAAGTTTTGCTAATGAATTGTATTGGAGTTTGAATATTAATAAAGTTGAATTTTAAAAGATTCCTGTATTTCAATTCATTATCTGGTGCTGTTGAATTTTCAAGTTATTTTCTTGATATTAGTTGAATATATCTGTATATTTTGATTGTTGTGCAATGTTATTTTATTGATATTAGTTGAATATATCTGTATATTTTCTTGATATTAGTTGAATATATCTGTATATTTTGATTGTATATTTAAAGATCGACTGGGCCTATCTATAGTCAAGCCAGGGATTTTAGTTGAATGTTAGAAAAGAACCACCAGTTCAAGAAGAAAGGATTTAAAATCCCATAGCTGGGTGATGCAAGAGAAAAGACAAAGTTCGATGAAATAGTGAACCTATGGGCACAACAGAAAAATCAACTCTGGTTTTAATATTGTTGAGTATTGGCAGACGAGTCGGGTTAAGCGAATAGTCTTTGCAGTGAGCCGAAAATTAACAGTAGTCTTTGAATCTACGAATTGAGGAGCAAAAATTGAATCAAAATTATCTCCTTGTAAGGTGCCATGGAAAGTATCTGGAGTTAAGAATTGTAACGCCAACTCTAATTATTCAAATTGTCACATTCTATCCAAGGATCGAATCATAGAATAACAAAGAGGAATTTGCCGCCTTTTCATGTGACGTATATATTCTGCGAAAAACCAAGGGAAGTATGGGGAGTTTTAAAAGAATGATTCGGGTTTCATTAAAGAAGCGGTTCATGGCATAGTCATTTTTAAAGGATGGGAACATTTATTAAAATGGACATTTAGCATATAATATTAAGCTAAGAGCCACCGACTCACTCTTTGTAAGTGGCGTTAATTTCTTTGCACGGGATTTCGGGTTTTATCAATTATTTTTCTTTGAAGCTTTCCTATCACCGATGCTATGAAATCGCATGAGTTTGAACCTTGCTGATTAAAGTTATCGGGTATCTTGTTTGCTGTTGCCGAATTTCAAAGTGGATCAAAATCGTCAAAAGAAGGAGATGACTATGTCCAACGCGGCAGAAGAAATATGATAAAGGAAGTCGATAGTTATAAAGGGAAAGTTTTAAAATACTGAAGCCAATAGTCTTGTTGAATTGCGTCTCCATCCTTTACTCTGCCGCTGGGAGAGAATGATGAATATAAAAAAATCTGTTCAGAATTGGTGATTTAATAAATTAAAATTATATTAAGCTTGCCGCTTCAATAAGGAATCACAAATATTAAAGGAGCTATTGAATCATAAGAGCTGCAGCCAATATTGGAGCATGTGGTGAAGAAGGGGAGAAAGGAAATAAAATATTAAAGAATCGTGAGCTTGCTAGAAGGGGTGCGAATTGTTTGGTGTGAAGGGAGAATGGTGTTTCTAGATTCAATTGCTGACCCCTAAGTATTTCAGTGGTATTTTTGACATATTGAAGCTGTGTGGAGCTGAGCGAATTATTCTTGGTCCTACTTCTTGTTCAAATCTGTGCTCTATTGCAGTTTGTAAAGCATTCATATCAGGTTGTTACCAGTCATGTGCTAGATCATTTATGATATGAAGAAAGTTGTGCAATACCAAGTAAGTCCATTTTAGGGTAAAAAAATATCCACTTATCTAATTGCTTCAATGATGCACGGTTCAATGTCTAATCCTTGTTCAATTGAATAACTTCAGCAGCAATTCTGGAAACATGTTATTTGTTTGTTAGTTGTGAAAAATTATGGAACACGATTGTAGTTTAAATCTTGTAATATAAATCTGAGTATAATATCTAGAGAGTTCACTATATGAATGTATAGTAACAACTAACAAACAATTGCAAAATCTATACAACCAATCCAGTGCAGTAGTTTATGTAATTGTTTGACGAAATGCCTGAACTGCTCATTTGGTGAAATTGAAATTTTTTTTATACAAAATAGGGTAGCTCTTTACATTCAGAGGGATGTCTAATGGAGGCCCTCACATTGTCTCTTTCAAGTGAATGGAAAGATTGATTCGCCATGACCAAGTGGAATGGCCAGCATAATGTGTTATCATGCCCACCATTCCTCACAAAGAAAAAAGGGATTACCATCCAAATGTGTAACCTTTTCTTACTAAGTGAAGCAAGGTTTTTAGTGGCATACCACTTGGAAGACTACCTGAAAGGGGAATGGAACACATGATAGAATTGGAGGGTTCCAAGCCCGTCATTACCACCCCATATCGGCATCCCAAGAGGCACAAGGATGAAATTGAAAAGACCATCAAAAAACTCTTGGATATGGGACACATTCATCCAAGCAAAAGCCCTTTTGCATCATTGGTTCTTTTGGTGAAGAAAAAGAATGGAACTATGCACATGTGCATAGATTACACAACTCTCGACAAGAAGACCATAAAAAATTGATGCCCAATACCAAGGATTGATGAGCTCATTGATAAGCTACATGGAGAGGCCCTCTTTTCAAAGATAGATTTGAGATCTGGTTATCATCAGATAAGAGTTAGAGAGGACATTGAAAAGACTGCCTTTAGATCATAGTAACGAGACTCGGACTCGGCGCAGACTCCGAGAGGGTGACTCGACTCCGGACTTGGCTCTTGGACTCAATGCAGACTCGACAAAGTGAAAAACCCAAGAAATTTAAAGGTTTTCAAGGATTTAAAACTTATTTCATGCACCCTTTATTAAATAAACCTTAAAGACACAATAACATCATCAAATAGAAACTAATTTGATCACATACACAAGTATACATCGATCACACAAGTATAAATGCAAATTGTAGCTGAGTTGTTGAAGGAAATAGCACACTCAGATATATAGTCAAAGACTCAAATGTATACAAAACTCATGGAATATGAAATCCATGACATCAAATGTTCCAAACAAATATGAATTCGTCTAAGATAGGTCCTGGATGATGCAACTGTAAGTCTATGGCTCAGAGGAGCCTGCATCCTTCCTATGAATGCGTCTAAGATAGGTCCTGGATGATGCAACTGTAATGTCCCCTATCCTGCTTTGCTCTAGAATTTGTGTATTGATCACAAATTGCAACAAACTAAGGTTAGGGTTTCACCTTGTTAAATAAATATCTCTTAAATGAAGTAATCTTGGAATGGAATCCTACATTTACCGTATGAACAATATGTGCAATATGTATTTATGCTTGTTAGAGTTAGACAATTGCATCACATCCATAGATTATCAATCAATACAAACAAATTTGGGAGAAGGGACATGATGGGTCCACCTGAAGCCATATGCCAAGCCTAAGATGGTGTATTCCACAACCCTCCCCCTTGGCGACTTGTCCTGCTTTCCCCATCAAGGCCTCAACTCCTAAAAAACACTAGCCACCATGAGGAGTTGGGCAGGGTCCATACGTGGGTAACTTGGCTCTCTATGTAGGGCCCTCTGATTGGCTATCTACTAGCTTCGTTAACCCCTTTTGCTTACACCCCAGGACCTTCCTACAAGGATGGTTCCAAACAATCAAACACACCTTGTATTCTATCATAGAAATCCCACATTAAATATTCCTCTATTATGCATGGAAATATACATACAGATATAAGACAATGAATGGTAGGAATACACCTAAATATAGGTTATATCTGATTTACTCCTGGTTATGTGTATATTTTTGATATACTCTTGATTATGGATATATTTCTAGTATAACTGTTGGCTGTGCTGGAGTGCATGAGTTCCGTGTTGACCGATTGTGCTTTAGTGACATCCTTTATTCACCCAAGTGTGTCTTTCTAAGATTTGGTGGTCTCCTTGCACTCAAATGACTCGATCTTATCCTTCCCACCTTGGATGGACATGCCTCTTCATATCATGTATTCATTTAAAAGACATGTCTCTTGCCTTGACTAATCGCAACCTCCTTAAGATAATTAATTGCATTAATATTATCCTTGCTTAATCGTTGTGTCTAAATTAGATCATTGTATGATGATTGTTTATCTTTTAATATTCATTCGATTGACTTAATGTTTGATGTGGGTTGGCCTGTATTTGAGCGATTGGATTCCTCATGATCTAGCGATTTGATTTACTATTTTGGCGGTGGCATGACAGTAGCAGCCATAATCTCAAGGTTGAGGGCAATTGCCCCAATGGGGTTGCGGGGCATTTCCATTTGTGGGGGTCTGGGGGCATGTAATGTCCCCAATTTAGCCCTATGCTCTTCATTTGGATTTAGCCTATTTCTGGGAACTCGTAGGCTAAGCAGAAGCTCGAATCAGGGTTTCCAAACTTCTTGGAGGATGTTTTCGTCTTTTTGTGGAGCTTGCACTTGGAAATGTTGAACTTGGATTGTCGATTCCTTATGGGTTTTCTGAGAGCTTCGCGTTGGTAGTTTCGGTTCGGCATTCTGAGCAATTACATGGATTTACTATTTTTAGTAAATTCTATTTT
>VDFB02148397.1:0-13598 GCA_007258455.2 Sequoia sempervirens | reverse complement strand
AGAGCATGGGTTAAGTGGCTGCATATAGGCGAGTACTGCTACAATTCTTCTTTCCATATGTCGATTAAGATGTCTCCTTTCTTGGCACTTTATGGGTATGAAGCACCTAGTTTTGCAGATTTGGTGTTTGGTGACAGCAAAGCACCCCTAGCCAAGGATTTGTTGCAGCATAGTCAAGACATAATGAGATCCTTGAAGGATAATTTGCAGATTGCACAAAATCAGCAGAAGTTGTATGCTGATCAGAGGCGTGTTGAGCGTTCTTTCGAGGTTGGGGATATGGTCTATCTTCGTTTACAACCTTATAGACAGTCTACTCTCAAGAAGAGTGGAGCTGAGAAGCTCAAACCTCGCTTCTATGGGCCATTCAGGGTCATCAGAAAAGTTGGGGCAGTAGCTTATGAATTAGAGCTACCTTCTGATAGCAGAGTGCATAACGTCTTCCACGTGTCTCGCCTCAAGAAGGCACTTGGACATAATGTGGTTGCTTCATCACAGTTGCCACCGTTGGATGAAGAGGGACAGTTGGTTCTAATTCCAGAGGAGATACTTGATGTCAGAGAACGTTCTTTGAGGAAAAGAACCATCAGAGAATACCTGGTGAAGTGGAAGAACCTGCCTATGGAGGATGCGACTTGGGAAAGTGATGAGATTCTGCAGCATCCTGGTTTGCGATTGCTTGAGGACAAGCAATCTTGGGGAGGGCGGACTGTAATGTCCCCTTCTCAATCCTGATCTTCTCAGTGACCGTTGGCCTTTTTCTGGAAACCCGAAGGCTAGTCGAAGGTAAAATTAGGGTTTCCTATTTTTGAGGTTGTCTTTGCTCGGAGTTGGTGGATTTGATGGCGGATTCTTTCTGGGTTTTCAGAGAGCTTCGCAGTGGTATGTTCCTTTCGGCATTCAGAGCATTTTCTGGAATTTACTATTTTTAGTAAATTCTATTTTTGGCAGCTTTTCAGTTGGGTTCAGCTTGGTTGACTTCCTGCTTCAGTTTGGTCAGTTGACTTGCTCAGTATTGGCTTCAGGGCACTTTCGGAGAAATAAGTTAAGTCATTTAATTAAAAGTCACGTTTTAAATATTATATTTTGACGTTGACCCCTTGGCCTAGTTGATTGACTTAATGTTGTTTTAAAAAGGTGGTCTTTTGAGGGTGGCGCCTTCATTAAGGATTATTTTAATTATTACTAAAGTCAAAGCAAGCTTATGTTGGGCGCATTTATCAAAGCATGGCATTTAATTAAAATATCAAATATTGAACCTTGAAGGAAAAGTACGCCATCTTTGAGGAGATTAGGGTTTTGGCTTGAAAGTGGATTTTAGGGTTTCGTGAAGTCAACTGGAAAATTATAAAAGGGAGGCTTTGAGCATCATTTCACATCTTTGGTCTACTATACTATTATGCTGCCGGATTGGCTCTGGAACTGCTTCGAGGAATGAAGGCCTCCTAGCTTGGGCATCGCTTCGTGTTTGCAAGACAACATCTAGTGGTGATTCAGACTATTTGTGAGTGCATCTTAGTTTCATACATTGTGTGTTCAGTTCATTGCATAGTTAGTTTCGATTTGGCATGTTAGAGGTTTCAGCTTATTGCATTATTTAGCACAGCAGATTTATGTTTTTGCTCATAACTTGAAAAATACCAAAAATATAGTTCTGGGTAGTGTCTTAATCCCTTAGTCTGTCAAGGGCGAATCAATAGTTCAAATTTCAGATTTTATTGTTGTGTATTGAATTTTTAAAGCAAGGTCGAATTTCTCAGCTGGGCCGTACCATTGTGTATTGTCTTGAATTCCGTGCAAATTAAATTAGTGGTATTTGGGTCTGTGTTAGTGTTTGGGTTTGGCCGCCTTAATCATTAGAGTGCATTGCATTTTACTTCACATCATTCGGGTCATATCTGAGGAAGTTATGAACAATTCTTTGAGTTTGTAAGTTGCTGGTTATGTAACAAAAAGTGCAGATCTGATACGACAGTTTGTGGAATCTGCATCTTCCTTTCTTGGTTGGTGTTAAGATTTCTTTATAACCTTTGCAGAAGGATTCTTATTATATGCACCATTGAAAGAGCATCTTATATTCTGATTTGCAGGCAATAATAACTTGTAAACTGGCAGTAGTACTGACCAGTCGTTCTTTGAATATTGCTTTATTGCTGTTGTAATACTCATTCTCCTTCAATAATTATTGTAATAGATAGATCTCCGCCCTATGGTAGCTACTCTCCCATTCTGGGTTAGCAAGCACATTCTGGGTGTTGAGTAGTTTCATCTTTCAGCATTTCTCTTTCAAGCATTGTTATTGTAATCACTCCGTCATATGGTCGCCCCTCACTCCGCATTGGATTGGGTAGCACATACTTGACGTCGAGTTCCCTTTCCAGCATTTAGAGTAGAAGACCCTCTGACCAATGCTCGCCATCATCGGCGCCATACTGGTTAGAGTTGTTTCAGTACGTTTGGGTTTAGCTTCTAACCTTAATGGGTACTTGGTTGTAATGTTGAAATCTGATAATTGAAAATTGAAAAAAATTGGCTCGGAATATTTAAAACTTATAAAATTGATAATAGTTGATTCTTTGTTGTAGTTTTTGTAATATCCCCAATGGGATCTGCCCCAAAATTTCTGATTTATTTTTCTGCACTTTTCCAATTTAGTTTTCTACTCAAACCATAGGACTGAATTTTTATTTTTATTTTCAGAATGATAAACACTTATAGGCATCCAATAAACATATACCAAACATATAGATATCATCAACTATGATAACAACCATGAAAATCAACCATCCAAGTGCCAACATAGGTCCAATAAATCTGATTTCTGATTAAAGAAGTCTGCTGCAACAAAACTGAATATTCCAGACTGATTTTACAATGAATTCATGGGCTCAAACATGCCAAACATATGCCCAGATTTTTGCTCAACAAATCAGACCTAAAACTATGATTGTACATACCAAATATATGCAAAATGGTCTTCAAATATCAAACCCTAGATGGGTGAATTCCTCCTTGGCAAGCACATAGGGTTTGCTGCTCCAAATATGCAAAATCGCCCTCCCAAGGTGGGTACTCAGGTCTACTCCAAAGTGGTGCTCTAAATTAGGGCAAAACCCTAATGCAATATGTTCACAAAATGCCACAACAATGCCGCTCCAAATCTGATTATGCAATGATGCTCCAAACCTCCAAATGTCTCCGATGAAGTGCAATTAGAACTCCGTCATGAGTTCTCCCCAAGATGAGCTAGGGTTTCATTCAACTCACCGCATTCCCAAGGGTTTTCGTCCTTGGAATGAAGCCCAACCAAAGTTGCAACCAAAGAGAAGAATCTCCAAATGAAAAATAAGATATGAATGGATACCCAAATGACCTCAAATATTCTTATATTTATAGCCGCCTTTTCCCTCCAAATCTGGCCGACCTCCTCAAACTAAAAATATTTATTTTCTTTGCTTTTTTTTTTCCTTTTTCTCCTCCAATCTTGGCCGACCCCAATAAAGTATTCTTATTTTATAATTATATTATGTATATTTTAATATTAAATAATATATATACTAGTGTTTAAAACACTATTAAAATAGGGTTGATTTAGGGCAAGAAAAAGGGGAAATTACAATCCTCCCTTCCTGGAATTGCTTGCCCACAAGCAATTGCAAGCCTAGATACTACAAAACATCCTCAAGTGGCAAGTCTCTCCAACTAGTCAAGTACTCCATGATCACCCTGCTCCTCAACTTGTGGCTATTCCTCCCATAGAGAATACGAAGAATAGTATACAAAGTGAGTTCCAATGGCCAGAAATGAAACAATACCGTCCATACACACTCAAACTTAAATCTGCTCCATCCTTCAAACTTTGAAATTCTGCTCCTCAAGGTTGGCGATCTCCCATCATCAAGAGTGGTATTAGGTACAAGTAGCAACTTCCCTTCTTCATCCAAAGGAGGAAGCTCGGGATACAATGTTATATGCTGCTCACTTGCCTTCTTGAGGCAAGATACATGAAATATATTATGAATCTAGGTTACCCTTAGGTAACTTCGACTGATAAGCATCCTCTCCAACTCCACTCTCAATCCTGATGGGGCCGTAGAAATGAGGCTTCAGCTTCCCTGCACGACTCAATGTAATATGTCTGTATAGCCGTAGGGACAAGAACACCAATTCATCAACCTCAAGTGTCATGTACATATCCCGCATCAACCCCTTCACTCTGAAAGCTCCTCTATCCACAAATGCCGAGTCTACCAAAGACAAAGCGTCATATCTATTCAAGGCCCTAAAAGATGTTATGTCCATCAATATGTGATAGGTGATATCATAATAATGCTCTCTAAAACACAATCACCTGCACCAAGCCTTCCACTGCTCCACTTTGATACAAATATCATTTATCCAATTGTTGTGAAGCAATTCACCATGATTCCTATGAAGTATTTTACCAATCAATACCTAGATCCCAAATTATTACACCATCACACCAACTGAGAATGAATAGATAAGTGTCTCTCATCATGCCACCATAGCAAACTATCCTCCTAGACCTAAATTGTCTCATATGGATGTGAAAAGTGTCCATCATATGTGCATCACCAAACATGCAAATCCGCTCTAGGTTGTTGGTGCAAATCAGAACAGCACTGTGAAATTTAAAAATCAAACCTATGATCATGCCAAGAATGCTTCTGTTGTCATAAGATGATAGGATCTCATCATCATGCAACCTCCCAACACTGTAGTGACAATCCCATGCACACCAATCCATCCAAACTGCTTAAAACATCAATGTGCAGTCTGAAAACTCCATGATCAGCAATATGGAACAGCCATCAATCATCAAGGAGTGAGCTGAAAACCAATAGATTGGGTCTGAAAATTTTCTGCTCTCATGCTCATTTCCATGTCTTGGACTATAGTCTAGCTGAAACTCAACATCCCCATGAACATACAACTCCAAATCGAATACCTCCATGACATCTCCTTCAAGTTTTGAAGCTAGGACAGCATTGTGCTCACCCAAAAGATCATCATCATGATAGCATGGTGCCAAAACACAAGTAGGCTCATTGAGCTCTCCAAGAATGGTTAAACTCTTAACCAAATCTGAATCACAAATGTTCTTCTCTACATATGCATAACAATCATTCTTTGCTTGTCCACAAAGTATATGCACAACTCTTCCTTAACCCTGACTTGAGCCTTCAATTGGCTCTCCAAAATTTCAAATGATGTGTTTCATGAACCCTATGATTAAAATGATTTGCATAAAATAAATTTTCTGATTAGTTTTCTAATTCATACCTCTCAACAAGTTCACGCAAATCTGATTGGTCTTCATTTTCTACCATCATAAGAAGTTCAACCATAGTTTCTTCCCTTGGAAGTATTAGAGATTGGCAAAGAAGTGTATCTCACTGCTGCCTATCATGATCAATTTGACTGAATTGTTCCTTGATATTACATAGGTGTTGTTTTGCTTGAACAACCAACGACTTGGCTTTCCTAGCCCTCCTTAGCCACTCATCACACATGCTTTGAGTCCTCTTTACATCTTCTATGCTACGATGCACAAAATCTGATTGTTTGTGGCTTGGACCCACAACCATCACCTCATGCTTAGCCATCAAATATTGAGAATCAACAAGGTAGGGTTTCCTATCACTATCATCCTCATATGATTTGTCTATCACCTCATGATTATGTGAAGCTAATGAACTGTTGTTCGTAATAAGAAAATCAGAACTGTCATCATACCTTTTTGTGGTATCTTCATGGATCTAAAGTTCATCTTCTTTCATTGTTGGATGTTCATCATCAAGTGCTGATCCAAGAGATGTACCCAGCCAAAAACCAAATGTATTACTTGTCATGACTTTTATCCTATGGCTGCAAGATGTACCTTCATTGACCTTCAACCCTTTCCTGCTAAATGTCTTTGATCCAATTTATCCAAGTCATTTTGCTTATCACATAGCAAATTGCCTTCATATGTATTAATAATATCACCTTCAAGGTCACCCAGCTCACAATTCGATTCCTTGCAACTACTATGTAGAAATGGTGAGACAATGCTCTGCTCAAATAATGGATCATCAAAAGAATTCATACCTTCATGTGGCTGATCAGTCACTGCTTGTTTGGAAAACTCTATAACAACATACCCTTCAACCTTATTGTTATCATGAAAACTCATGTGCCCTTCACTTGTGCATGCATGAAGTGATTCTTCTTTGTCCAAGTCATCATTCTACTAAAGGGAACTTGTGAGCATGGCTTCACCTTCTTTAGGGCTTTCAAATGTATGACTAGGTGTCCAAACTTGTAGACAAGTGAAGCAACGTTGTTCCTTCCTCTTCTTAGGATCACCCATAGGCTGCAAATCACAAGGAAGCAACAAATCTGAAACATCTTCATACCTTTGGCTGTGAACAAAATACTCATCCTTATTTGTTGATAAAGAATTTGTTGAGATATCCTCAACACCTCCATTTTTGTGACTCAACACCTCTGAATTTGGGTTAGATAAGTTCCTCTCAAATGCATATTCGACTATAATGCTACTTGGAAAATTGATCAATGGCTCATCCTTTGAAAGCTTGAAAGATCTTGCATGATTTGGCGTATCTTCCTTCAACTTGAACTCTTCATACTCAACAAATAGATTTTTTCCCATCTCATTGGTCTTTAGCTAATATGCACAATCATTAGAAATCAACAAGGAATCTTCACCTTCAAGTTGCCAATTGAAAACCTCTTGTTCTTGTTTTGTGATGTCTTGTAGCTTCAATTTTTCTTCCTGCTCTCCGACTTCCTCCTCTTGTGAGTCTAGCTCTGATGTACCCCTCACTATTTCAAGTTCCATCCTCTTGGGCTCTTCTTCTTTCAAGAATAATTCTTTTGGCTCCTACCCTGTAATCTCCTCCTTAGCAATTTCTAAATCTTCCCCTTCTTTCCTCTTTCGTCTTATGTAGTCATAAAGTCCTCTTATATTTGGGTTTCTACATTCAACACATCTTAGATAACCATCAAAAGAAAGTAGAGATTTGATTTCTTTAGACATTCCTTGATAATGGTTGAAGATTTTGGTGGCTTCAAATGGGTACCTTTCTTGATCCTTCTGTATTTTTAACAGGAGCTCTTGAATAGGATCTATGTCTTCTTCCTTGGGTAAAAATTTAGGCCGCCAATCTATTTTCTTTCTCTGAGGTTCCCTCATGAGTTTGTTGTAGATCTACATTCACAAAATCAAATTCACATGCAGGCAGCATTGCTGCTCTGATACTAGTGTAATATCCCCATGGGATCTGCCCTAAAATTTCTGATTTATTTTTCTGCACTTTTCCAATTTAGCTTTCTACTCAAACCCTAGGACTGAACTTTGATTTTTATTTTCAGAATGATAAACATTTATAGGCATCCAATAAACATATACCAAACATATAGATATCATCAACTATGATAACAACCATGAAAATCAACCATCCAAGTGCCAACATAGGTCCAATAAATCTGATTTCTGATTAAAGAAGTTTAATGCTACAAAACTGAATATTCTGGACTGATTTTACAATGAATTCATGGATTCAAACATGCCAAACATATGCCCAGATTTCTACTCAACAAATCAGACCTAAAACTATGATTGTACATACCAAATATATGCAAAATAGTCTTCAAATATCAAGCCCTAGATGGGTGAATTCCTCCTTGGCAAGCGCTTAGGGTTTGCTGCTCCAAATATGCAAAATCACCCTTCAAAGGTGGGCGCTCATGTTTGCTCCAAAGTGGCGCTCCAAATTAGGGCAAATCCCTAATGCAATATGCTCACCAAATGCCACAACAATGCTGCTTCAAATCTGATTATGCAATAATGCTCCAAACCTCCAAATATCTCCAACGAAGTGCAATTAGAACTCGGTCATGAGTTCTCCCCAAGATGAGCTAGGGTTTCATCCAACTCACCACATTCCCAAGGGTTTTTGTCCTTGGAATGAAGCCCAACCAAAGTTGCGGCCAAATAGAAGAATCTCCAAATGAAAAATAAGATATGAATGGATGCCCAAATGACCTCAAATGTTCTTATATTTATAGCCGTCTTTTCCCTCCAGATCTGACTGACCTCCTCAAGGCAAAAATATTTATTTTATTTGTTTATTTTTTCTTTTTCTCCTCCAATCTTGGCTAGCCCCAACAAAGTATTCTTATTTTATTTTATTTATTGTTTTTAATTATATTATTTATATTTTAATATTATATAATATATACTAGTGTTTTAAAATAGGGTGGTGGATTTAGGGCAAGAAAAAGGGGACATTACAGTTTTTCCTTCCCAAATTAGGTTTCTCCATGGTAAATAGTAAATACCTTATATTGATCATCTTTCATGTGATGTTTTTTCTTCTGCATGTTTATGCTATTTTCTTGCAAGTTTGCAAACAATCCATCACACAAGTTGATAAGATTCAGCTATATATAAGGATGGTCAACTATTTGAAAGCATGGTCCATTTTCTTAACACTATAGATTTTTTAGAATTAGTCTCCCATAACCATATTCTTGGTTGCACTATGGTTCAACTATTTGAACGCATAGTCCTTGTTCTTCACAACATAAATTTGTTAGAATTTATCACACATAACCATGCTCCTCGTTGCACTATGGTTTCGTGGATTGATTAAGCATTCACATCTGTGTGATAGCATGTTTGGGGGTACAAATTAAACAATGCAATAAATGCAGGCATGCATGTGAGCAGAATAACTCTTACATAAGGTGTTAGAATCAGTCATAGTTATTGTACTTACATCTTAATTTGCAGCCTTAAAAGTTTGTTCAAATAAGCATAGAACCTGTGAGCAAAAGGTGTTGGAAATAAGTCTGTGTTAACGAATCTTTCAATGGAATATCCATTAAGTCAGCTAAGAGGGTGTTGCCAAGATTATTTTGAGAATTATCCTTGTGAGATTAACCCTTCTGTGCCATGGGCCAACTTGGGAAATGACAATTGAGTTGTGCAATGACAGTGTAGTAATCAAGTTTGCACTGATTTAGAGAAGCCAATCTGATAGTACCAGCACGAAGCTGTCCTGGAGTCACACCCCTTGTACTTGGAGTTAAGCATTATCCTTGATAAAAATTTCAGTTAAAGTATATACTCTGAATCAATGTTACCAACATTGCGAGCCATAATTCAATAGCATGGTTCCCTAATGATTGTAATAAACCCAATATGCTGTTTGTACAAGAATATTGATTGTGAGCAAAGAACAAGCTTATTCAAAGAGAATAGGATATGAAGAAATTATAAAGTATGATTTTATTTAAGAAATAGGACAAGAACGAACTAAATGCAGCTTTGATAAAGGAGAGTTGGATTTAGTGTCTGAATGCTACTTCATATAGGCATTTCACATACAAGGCCAAAGCTCAACAATCAACAAGATAAAAGGATATGCAGAAATGTGATTAATGAGTTTGCAGATGTGTTTAAGAAGTTGCCGCATAAGTTTCCATGATATAAAGGCAATGAAATCACTCAAATTGCTTTGGGGGAAAAGCGCATAAGGAAAGTGGAACTTGTAACGAATTTATTCCAGTAAATAAATTAAAAGGATAACGCATAAACCTACAATTAAGCAAGGATGATAAAGCAAGGGCAGAGTTATCTTTGGAGATGCTTTCACATCTATAAGTGTGGCAGGACTTACAGACCAAAATGATTGATTCTTTATAAAGATTGTGTATGATGCAGTTGAACCAGCAGTTCAATACTTTGAAGCAGTGTTACAGGACATGACAAGATCTCACCAAGACTCCCGGTTACAAGTCTGAGCATGCCAAAAGAAGGCCTGTTAGATCATTCCACAAGACTCAGTGAGAGTGGGTGAGTTTAGGTCAAGTATATATATATATGAGTTGATTTTTTTGCTGAAACTGAATCCAAGCCAAAAATGCCTACTGAATTTGTGCCAACTCCGGGTCTCATTACACTGCTTTGAATATTGGTTTATTTTCACTTTTCACAATTGGAAAACAACTCATGAAAGAGCTTTAGTTGTTCACTGATTCTGTTGTACTCAAATGGAGTTTAAATTTATTGTTTTTATATGGTAGAAATTCCTTTTAAAAGTAATTTTTCTTCCAGATCTTAGAAATTTTGTTTGCTTTCTGTTTTCAGAATTTGGATTGTTTTATAAATTTATGGTATCAAAAGTGGGGGATTCTGGGAAAATCCCCAACAATGGAAGACGTTTTCAGAGAAGTAGAATTCTACTAGCCGGAGCCCTCGTTGATCAATATTCCAGCTTATGGAAGACCTACAAATTATAATAGAATTTCTACTAAGGACCTCTCTCCATGAAATGCTCGGATTTATGAAGAGCCTCAAAGCAAATAGTCATTCGAACTATAAGGACTTTATATGGTGGAAAAAGATACCAACCTTAATGACAAACTTCCTTAATGTGAGGCTAACAGTAAATATGGCTGAAAGTTCAATCAATCCTTGTGGTCATCATCATCTTACAGCTGTCATTGGAGAATAGCTTGGGATAGAGGATCCAACAAAAAAGGGAGGAATGAATATGAGTAACCACCACCTAAATTATAGTTATACACCCTATTCTGGGACCATATTTGCATGAACAAGAAGAGGAACATACAACTGTTATAACTAGCTTAGAAATCATGGCCGTATGCTTGAGTAAGACCTCAACCATGTTAGCAACAGCTACATTGGTTGAAACTATAGCTAAGGTTGTCCTGAATTTCAATGATCTGGTCTACATTGGCAAGCACACCTGTTGCTGAAAGGTTCCCTATAAATCATAAGAATTGCATTAGAATCCATTGCCTTATTTGCTAAAGTTCTATATTGTCATTCGTGGATGGAATTCTCCAAATTACCTAAAAATTCATAGCTATTGATTACAACTTTGACAGTTGGTCTTCAAACCACTCAAAGCAAGACACTTCAAGCTCTCTCTAGGTTATGTCAGCACGTGCTAATGGGATAGAATGGTAAAATTGACAAAACAATGAGATCCATTGTACCAGTGGATGATAATCTAGCATAGACCAGTTTTTTAAAGGTGAAAATTGGAGAAATTGTCCTCACCTGTGTAGCCAAGGAACATGAACAAATCATATTAAAAGCTCTAGTAGATCTGCATGATATGTTGCACATTTATTCCTAAAGAATCCAATGGATTAGCGTCTTTGGCTATGTGAATCCAGAAGAAACCAAGATTTTAAAAAGCTTCAAGAAGTTGTTGAAAGATCCCAAAATAGATCAACATGAAACATTTCTTTTAGGAGGGGCAAATTTGTAGGGAGACCGATGCATTTTACCAGAGGAATGCTTGACAAAGGAGAAGGTTGATTGTGAACAAAGAATAAGCTTAATCTAAGAGGATAGGATAAGAACAGTGTCTGTTTATTTAATGATGATAGGAAGATAACAAAGCATATAAAACCATGCAAAGGCTAAAGATTTTTATAGACTAATAAAGCAACTCAATTCATACAAAGGCTAAAGATTGTTGTAGACTAGAAAACCAACTCAACTCATACAAAGGCTAGTAGTTGCTTTAACAGGATAAAGCAAGGGCAAGGCTTTCCTTATGGAAGTCAATTTCCAGAAATATGCCTACATATAGAAGAAGGCTTCCTTGTCAATACATATGGCAAGAATTATTATACTAAACACTTATTTCTTAACGTGTCTGATCTTGTTAGACGAGCATTTTAAACATTAAAGATCGGTTTAGGAATGACTTAGCTAAGAGCTTTTGCTGAAATGTTTATTAGCAAGTATTGGAACCGAGTTTTATTAAATCGAAGGGTTTACTCTCACTCACCTGTATTAAAATAATGTTTATTATTTATTTATTAATGCTCAATATTGTAAATTATTGTAATTTAGTGATAAGATCGTCTCTGATCTTATCTGGAGTTTCTTTTTAGAAACTTCCCGTTTTTTGTAAATCTTGTAAACTATTTATTGAGCACATTGCTCATTGTTAATACATCGAATATTTTACCAATTACCTGTGTAATATGGTATCAGAGCCAAATTGCTCAAAATCAAATTTTAATTCATAAAAATTTCAAGATTTTTGAATTAAAAATTTGATAAAATCTTCTCTGAAATTTTCAAAGATTTTTGAAGAGTTAAAATTTCAAAAAAAAAATTCGGAATTTTTCGTGGCTCTTGAAAAATTCGTGGGTCTCCTGAAATTTTTTTTGAGGGCTTTGTGCAAGCATTTTTCGTGGGTTTTTAACTATCATTCAAAATTCCTCCTGATTCTTTTTTTGGAGGGCACGTGTTTGTACTCTCTCTGGCGCATTTTTGTTGCAGATTCCTGGCCCACGATTTGAAGCTCCGTTCATTATTTCGTGCCTCTCTGATCGCCTTTTTTTGTTCATTTTATTGGCGTGATCTCAAAGCTTCTGTGTTTGGCCGCGATTTTTGGTTTTTGGTGGTTTAATAAAATCGTGTATTTTTCAGTCATTTTTTCACGATTTTCAGACTTCTTCTGCGCGCAACCTCATGAAATCGTGCGCTCTTCTGTGAGACGCATTTTTCTTGTTCATTTTGGACGAATTTTCTGCAACTTGTGAAGCTTTCATGGCGGCTAGGGCATTCTGCAACTTCGACTAGGGTTTTAACCCTTTAGATCAAGTCGAATTTTTTTTCTGATTGCAGATTCTTGGTGGGTTTTTCGAGATCTCAACTGGGTTGGTCTTCGAATTTTCTGGGTGCATCGTTTTTCGTGCCTTGAATTTTGTGCCATTCGTACATTGTACTTTCTATAGACTATACCTAAATCTGCCTCTATTTTTGCATTGGAATTCGTGCCTCGAGTTTTGTGCATTAGCCTCTTCTCAGTACCTCGTTTTTCGTGCCTCGAAAAACATGAAGATGGCCAGTTTAAATAATTTGATGCTGGAGGGCAGTCAAAGATTCAATGGCAAAAATTACAACACCTGGAAGCAGCGGATGATGACAATCTTTGAATACCGCTTGCCTTGATCAGATGATCCTCGGCAATGCTACTCGTCCCACAACAGCGGGTAAGGATCAGGAGAAGTTTGATGAGCAGAATCGTGAAGCGGTAATGCTTATTAAGCTTTCGGTTACTGATGATCAGCTCCCTCAGATTCCACTTGGAAAATCGGCTAAGGAGATTTGGGATCACTTGAAGGGTTTGCATGAAACTTCCGACAAAAGCCGTGCGTTTTTTTTTGAAGAATATGCTGTTTTCTATCATGATGCATGAGAAGACAACTCTGCAAGCGCACCTGAATAAAATCCAGGAGATCAGAGATCAATTGGAGGCGATTGGTCGGAAAATGGAGGAAGACATGGTCGTGATCACCCTGAAGAGTCTACCGAAGTCCTATGAACACTTCATAGAGACTCTCAACATTACGTCTGCTAATGTTGATCTCAAGTTTCCAAATCTGTGCACTATCCTCTT
The DNA here is from genome assembly GCA_007258455.2 of Sequoia sempervirens. Taxonomy (NCBI): domain Eukaryota; kingdom Viridiplantae; phylum Streptophyta; class Pinopsida; order Cupressales; family Cupressaceae; genus Sequoia; species Sequoia sempervirens. Next base: position 114 of record VDFB02148397.1, on the reverse strand, counting down.
GCAACAGGATCGCTGGAGACAACAGTTCGGTAGCAGTGCATCATCATCCTCCACGGAGCAGGCCTTTGTAGCTAAAACCCAGCCGAAGCAACAAGGGAAAGGTCCGCCTTCCAA
>VDFB02148396.1:0-16426 GCA_007258455.2 Sequoia sempervirens | reverse complement strand
TTTGAGGCGGATTTTTGAAAAGTGTAGGGAATTTGGGATATCACTTAATCCCAAAAAATGTGTGTTTTTTGTTCATGAAGGAAGATTGCTCAGTTATGTGGTATCTAAATAGGGTATTACTATTGACCCTGAAAGAATAAGTGCCATCTTAGCTCTTCCCTTACCAGTGCATAAAAAAGGTTTACAGAGTTCATTGGTAGGATTAACTTTGTTAGGAGATTTATCCCTGACATTGTAGATTTAGTAAGTCCACTAACTCAAATGCTAAGAAAGAATGTACCTTTCAGCTGGACTAAGGATGGAAAAAGAAGTTTTGAGCTTATAAAAGAAGCATTGGCAACCACACCTACACCTCTGAATCTTGACTTTTCTAAGGATTTCATTTTATATGCCTATGGAAATATTGATTCACTTTCAGCTATACTCGTGCAACGAAATAATGAAGGATCTGAATAGCCCCTGGCATTCTTCAGTCAAGGACTCAAAGATTACGAGCTCAAGTACACTTTTGTAGAAAGACATGTTCTTGTTGTCATAAGAAGCTTAAAGAAGTTTAGGTACATGCTCTCCAATAACAAGATTATACTAATGGTTGCTCATCCCAGTGTGAAGGAATTTTTGTTAAACAAAGATTTGAGTGATAGAAGAGCTGGTTGGGTCACTAAGGTGATGGAGTATGACATTGAAATAAAGGTTACCAAACTAATAAGAGGGAAAGGTCTCTGTGAACAACTTACTGAGGACAGCAACAACAGTGTAAAGGAGGAGGAAAGTTCTATTTTAACACTCCAAGATGGACAACAGGCTACTATACCTGCTCCTACTGGTTGGATCATAGAAATAACGCATTTTTTATTGACTGGTGAGCGCCCTCCCGATCTAACTAGATCTAGAAGAAGGTATTATCGACTGCAATCCATACCTTATGTTCTTTTAAATGGTTTGTTGTTTAGAAGAGATTTTCATGGTGTCTTGTTAAGATGTATTGAAGCTGGTCAGGTTGATAGAGTATTGCATGAATTCCATCAAGGATCAGATGGCGGACACTTCTCTCAGAGAGCCACAACTCTTAAAATAATGAAAGGAGGCTATTACTGGCCTACCTTATTCAAAGATGCTCATGCATGGGTAAGAAGGTGCAAAGAGTGTGCTATGTTTGCTGGAAAAGAGAGGTTAGTAGCCCTCCCACTGCAACCAATTCAGGTTGATTAGCCGTTCATGAAATGGGGTTTGGATTTTATTGGGGTTATAAACCCGCCATCAAGTGCAGGCCACAAATGGATACTCACATCCACTGATTATTTTTCAAAATGGACTGAAGTTGTGGCACTCAAAGAAGCTAATGAATCTGCTGTCCTAATTTTTTTATGAAGAGCTGGTTACCAGATTCTATTGTATCAGACAATGCCCTGGATTTTGTGAGTGTTAAAATTTCTGACTGGGTTGTCAAAAATGGCATATATCTGAGCACATCCTCTAATTATTATCCGCAGGGGAATGGACAGGTTGAGTCCACTAACAAGAACCTCCTAAGGATCATTAAGAGAACTATGGAGGACAATCAAAAGGCCTGGCACACCAAGTTAAAATCAGCCTTGTGGGCTGATAGGATTACATCAAAAAAATCTATAGGACTTTCTCCATACATGTTAGTGTATGGAAAAGAGGCGAGGCTGCCCATTTCAGTTGAACTCCCAACCCTTGATCTGGTAAATCAGCTTGATATAATTGAAGAGGAGCCTATGACAACAAGGTTGGCTCAGTTGATTGAGCTTGAAGAACTCAGAGCTGAAGCAGTGAAAAGAATTGAGCAATATCAGGCTCAAGTGAAAAGGTCATTCGATAAAAAGGCAGCTCCCAGAGTGTTCTAGGAAGGTGATATAGTGCTAAAGTGGGATGAATTTAAAAGTAGGCCTGGAAGGCACTCCAAATTTGATGCACTTTGGACTGGGCCATATATCATTACTGAGGAGAAACAACATAATGCTTTCCAGCTATCTAGGTTAGATGGTATAGTGGAACCAATCCCAGTGAATGGGGTTCACCTCAAACGTTGCTTCTGAGGTAGGGACCTAAACCTGTACATAGCTGTTTAAATTCTAGAAGATAGTTGTTTTTTCATTCCCTAAGTGCTGTCCCAGCACGGTAAATAATTTCACTTCAGTTTCTCCTGTCTTCAATAAAATTTTGGCGGCTTGCTATGTCCTATGAGTCTCAAATGACTTATAGCCACACACGAGGTTGCTCCAAGTCCGTTCCTTAGTTTTCCCAATGACTCCATGCCCAACAGATAGGCCTAGGCTACTGGTTTTCATGTTTAGTAGGAAAACATCTAGCAAAGGTCGCGAAATGTTACCCATTTTTCACCGTGGCCTACTATGTGATGACCTATGTTTTAGGGGTTCTCAAGACCAAATAAAGGGAACACTTGCATCGTGATCACTTTTCTAACTTGTTTGCTTCTTGTGTGCAGATGGGGAAAATGATGTTTTAATTTAACGCGGATTAAATGTGGTTCAAGAGGGTTGAGCTCGCCGCGGCGTGTCTTCAACTTTGGGGTGGGTTTCTTTATGTTTTGCCTTCTTTTCCCCTCTTTCTTTTTGCTTTCTTCTTGTTTTTCTCGCTTCTCGCCGGGGCGTAATTGGCTCTGGATCCAACTTCTGGAACTTTTCCAAGGTTTTGCCGCTTTTTGGTCCGCTCGACCGCCCGCCCATTCCTATCTTGTCGCCCTTTTTGTTTGTTTCCATCGGGCGGAGTCGGACTTAAATTCAAACTTGGAACTTTTCCAAAGTTCCTGCTTTCGTTTCTTTTCCGTTCCAGCTCCGCCTCCCTGCTCGCCGTTTCTTCTTCTCATGGTATGAGATTGGGCGGTCTCCTCCTCCTTGGTTCCCCCTTATGTTTTTTCTTTTTTTTTTCCTTCTTCCCTCGTATGTTGCTGGAAGTGGGTTCGGAAGGGAATCCAAACTTGAAACTTGATGAAAGTTTTAGGTCCAGAATTGGTTCCAGTTCAGGCTCTACCTTTTAAGTTTTTCCTTGTTTGTCTTTGTCTCACGGGCCTTTTTCTTCCTTGTATTTTGCCTGGGGATGCTTTTTCCATTTTTCTTCCTCCTTCTTTCTTCATCTTTTGATTTTTATGGCTGGTTCGTGAATCTTAGTCCCAACCCTTGAAACTTGATGGTGCTCTTCAGTCCGTGATTTAACGTACCTTGCCTCATATTCATTTGTCTGCCACCCCCTTCCCCAAATTCCGCCTGCCTTGACCCCGCCACGGGCCCTTTTTCTTTCCTTCCTGTTTTTGTTGGGGATGCTTTTCCTTTTTTCCCCTTCCTTCCTTTCCTTCGCCTTTTGAGTTTTGCAGGGCGTTCGAACTAAATCAACTTGAAAGAAAAGTTTCAGTCCAGATTTGGTCCCAGTCCCACTTCCGCTGGGATTCATCTGTCTTTGCTTTCACCCCCTTTCTTCACCTGGTCACGGTTCCATTTTCGTCTTGGCCCCGCCCTCGCCAGTTTTGAAAAATCTCAGTGTAAGGGAGTGCCTTCGCCAGAAAATGAGGACATCGACATGAGGTCTCGCCAACCCGATGGGGTCTTATTGATGGCTTTTTGTGAGATCGGTATAACTCCGCTGTTTCTGCTGGGTCTTGCCGATCGATGGGGTGGCGTCTTGCCGAAAGTGAAATATTGCTATGACTTCATCCGCCCGCTATGACTTCTCCTTGATCAGCCAATGTCTCGCTGATGCGCGATCCTTCTGAAGCAACCTTTGACCACCATGGAATCCACCTGGCACAAACTCAACCAATCAGAAGGCATTAGGACAAATCACGGGCAGTTTGACTATTCGGCTCCCCTCTGCGAGCAAGATCGACTCAGCATGACAACATTGCTCTACTCTAAAAGCAAGGGTGATCAGTCAATAATGGTGCTGAATCTAATGGATAGATCTAATACCGCTTCTCGAAGGGGAGGTAGCTGTGAGTCACTATAGCAGCTGGAGATGACGGTTGGAGGAGCAAGAGGCATTAATGACCCTATCACAGAGCATTCAAGGCGACTTTGATGAAATCTTAATGGCGGACTCGAAGGCTGCAAGATAATAACAACAGTTGTAACAGATCTGAAGGCCATGCCCATGGACGAGCTTTCATCGACATGAGCAGGGGATGCGCATTGAATGCTTCATTGACTTCATTCCAAAGTCGTCTAGGGCCGACGTGTCCAGGCGTCGACTCATTTTTTGAAACCCTAATGCAGGGGACCGACCTTTGGTTGTATATATGGCATTTTTGCCTTTTTGAAAAGCAGTTCTTAGTTAGCAGACTGCTGAAAGAGCACTATTCAGACTTTGTAACTCATTATTTTTTTATGAATACTACAGATTTGTAATACAGACACTCCTTATTTTCTCAATAGAAGGTTATTTCCTTCACAATTTTTCTTTGTTGTTTAGTAATTGGTTGTGAGTTGCATGATTAAATTCTGTGCAATCCCTTTATTTGATCAAATTCCTTCAGTGCTAAATGCAAAGGATATTATGTCACAAATTTAGTTTATGTTAGTGATCTCTTTCTTTTGCATATTATATCTGTGAAAACATCTTGTTTTCCTTGTGCTAAGCATTAGAACAGTCAGAACCTTACATAGACTCATTTTTGTAAACATAAATCTCTATATTGTGAGATTGTTTAGCTCTATTGAAATTTTCTATGAGTCCTCTGCAGTATTGTCATATGTTTATCTTTGGTGTATCACCTGTTAGTGATAGGTTTTGGATTCAAGTACATCTTTCTTACTCTTTTCCTTTATCATTCTTCAGTTTTTCCCAAGATATCTTAAGGGGAACCAGCCCATGATTTGGAGGTTCACTTCATTCCTAGGTCACCCACAACCTTGAAGTGTCCCCATGTGTCAATAGGTTGCTATAGTTGATAGCTTAGCAAGGGTGCAAACTTTATTTGACAACAGTTCTATGGTGGTAGTTTTGTTGGCCGTCTGGCCTGTTGGTTGTTCTCTATTTGGGTTCAGGTTCCCTTTCCCCTTCTTTTGTAATAAAAACCAATAATTGATAGCTAATATTCTATTCCAAAATTAAATTAAATGCACAAACTTTTAAATAATTTATAAAATAAAAAAAGCTATATAATTAGTTGATATTAGTTATTATATTGAGGCCTATAACATATCTTCTTATGATCTTCATAATTATTACCTTTTGTCATTAATATGTATCTTGTTAATCTTGCACCATATATGTGGAAAATTTTAGACACTCCTGGGATAGTTGTGACTTGTTCAAAAAAATCACTCACTTTCATGAAATATTATGGTAGTTCCATGGAGACCTACTAGTTGGAGATTGGTAATTAGTCTCTATAAATCTAAAGTTAGGTGGAATTCCTTCTATAGATTCTCAATATGACTATTGATTGTAATGAATATTTCTCAAGATTATGACATATGTAAATAGGTGGAGCTAACCTCAGGACCAAACTTCTCTCCTTTGTCAATTTGTTATTTTTCTCTTTTTCAAGGCATTCCTTAGAGTGACAATTTCCTCCTCAATCTTTAAACATTCAACAATCTTTTCATTGAGCTTGAAATTCAAGCAATATTCAATACTCTTTCCTTATTCAACCCTTATTTTTAAATCAAAGATCATACCTTCTATCTCTTTTAGTTTGATTTCACATTCTTTTCCTTTTTCAACTTATATTTTCAACTTTTCATTTTCTTCCTTTGATTTTGCAAGCAAGTATTCATATTTTTAATTTATCCCCCTTGCTTAATTTTGGTCTTCTAGATTTGATTGGAGTTTTCCTTCAAATTATATTCCACAATCATTTGGATTGAAGTACCAACCTTCAGGTTCCATAGATTCTATATCTAAATTAGAGGAAAATATATCTTCATCACTTAAGGAGCCAGACACCTTACATTTCTCAATATTATACTTTATGTGAGTAGTATTGAAAACCATAAAGAGTGTTTCATCATTTGAGCCATTCTCCTCATTTTCAGAGGAACCACTGCTTTCTTTGGAATATATACCCTTTTTAACCTTAAATCTCTTTTATTGCTATCATATAATTCTTTATAAGGTCATTTAGATGCAAAATAACCTATTCTTAGACAATTAAAACACTTAAATGGTAACTTACCTTTATACTTGTCAGTGCCTTTCTTCAATCTTCTCACAAATTTTTCTTCAACCTCATCAAAGTCATCATTTCGATGAGTAGCTTCATCTTCAATATTTTTGTTAGCTTTGAAACCAACTTCCTTCTTTGGAACATCATTATCAAACTCTCTCATCTCAAAGGCAATAAGAGTACCAAACATTTCATCAACTAAATACTGATCTAAGTCCTTTGAATCTTCAATGGAAGATACTTTGTAACTGTAAGATTTTTGGAGAGATCTCAAAACCTTCCTTATAATTTTACTTTCTTTCACTTCTCCATCAAGTTTGGAGATGCCAAAGACTTCTTGTACTTGGAGCATATAACTTGCAATGTCCTCATCTTCAATCATCTTTAGAGTCTTAAATCTAATTTTGAAGATCTACATCTTAGCTTGCTTCACTTTAGTGTCTCCTTAATAGATGATACTAAGATTTTCCGAAGCATCATTGGTAGAACTATAGTTCATTACCTTCAAATTTTTTGAATCAACCAATTCACACAAAATAGAATTCTTATCTTTGGCATTATAGTCCTATCGTCTAATTTTTAGCTAGATCTGTGAGAGGAGTAGTAGGAGCAGTATAACCACTTTTGATTGATTGCCACACACCAAACCCAAGAGATTTTAGGTTTCCTTCCATTCTCATAAATTCCATAAGGAATAATTATTCCCATCAACCCTAGGACCCTTGTACGAACTATCATGTTCCATCTCAGATCTTTCCTTCAAGCTATTAAGCTTCTACAAAAGAACATGGCTCTAACACCTGAAACATAGAAAAATAGGGTTTATAATCAAGGTGAATTAACAAGACGATAAACCACTATGTTTTTCTAGAGATGTTTCATTCAATTATGAGGGGAAAAGAGCATAAATAACAATCAAAAATCAATCCTAATTGTTATAACAACAATGAGGGAGGTTTTAAGAGGCTAAAATAATGAGTACCGTTTTGGGAAAGTTTTTTTTCGATGCCCACTGAGGACTCATTCGCCTTTGGTGGTGAATAGGTCCCTGTTAGGGTTTCTAGAAAGTGCTTTCTGGGTTTTGTTCCTCTCAGCCTGCAACTCCAGATTCTAGATGTTCACTGCTTCAGGCCTCATTGAGGACTTATTTTCCTTTAGTGGCAAATGGGTCCCTATTAGGGATTCAAAAAATTGATTTCTAGGTTCTATTCTTTAATCTCTGCACTTCCAACTCCTCGGTTCTTAGCTCCCAAAAGTCAAAAATAAATTTTGTAGCCTTGTTTTCATGTTCTTGCACTATGGATGACAACTCTGCAACTTGACAATTTTGACAATTTTGCATCAATCTCATTCTCCACTTGATCTTCAACCTAGAAACTTGCAAGCACACATCAAAGAGGAGAAAAAATTATTGATTGTTAGAGAATAGGAGTTTTCCTTGGTCAAACCTCGTTTAGGTAATTAAACCTTATGATGAAGTAATGAAATAGAAGCATGAAGCATGAAACATGAAATGATGATACCTTGGAGTATAAATCTGCAAACTAACATGAAGTGGTCATGTAGAATGTAGATCTAGATCTTGAATTAGATATGAAACAATTCTTGCAAATGGATCTTCAATACTACATCAACACACATTAGCTCAACCACATGTTTGATGCACTATGCCTTTGACATGATGAAATGATCTTGAATTCTTGCAATAAAACCTTGATAATCTGCTCTTGAATGTCCTTAAAATGCCCTTGAAAATACTAACTTGATAATAAGTTTTCTATATTGCTTGAATACTTGAAAGCTTAGATGAAACTATGTGAATCGACCTTGTATTTATACTAAAATTAAGGATTAAACCTGAAATTGAAATAATCCAAGCTGACATCAGATCTAAGATTAAAAATCATTAAAATCCCGCAACAAATGAATTCAAAAAGGGGGTCCTAAACAAGGACCCATTCACCACCTTGGGCGAATGGGTGTTAGCACAATTTTCTAAGACCTAGCTTTGGGGAGGTGAAATAACATAAAAAAACCAATCTCAAATATGCCAAAAAAGTAGTGTCCTAGGTTAGGAGGACCCATTTGCCCAAAGTGGTGAATGGGTCCTAACATAGTTTTCTAGGACACCAATTTTGCCAATGTAAATGTTATGCAATATCATTAATGGGTGTCAGGATAGATCCTTGAAAAATGCAATTAATAAGGTTTGAATTTGAATTAAAGGGTCAATTAAGCTCAATTAATTTATGAAGCCCTAGATCAGTGCGAAAGTGTAAGAGAAAACTTTACAACACCCTAAATAAGGCCCTATTAAGTACATGGTATTAAAAAGGTCCCTAGACTCAATGTGAATGTGTAAACCACATTACAACACTAAATCAAGGCAACATTAGGTTCATTTATTGTTAATTATTTCCAAATGCAAGAAAAAGGGATGCTTTTTTCGTTAATACATTTTTCCCCCACTTTAGTGAGAGTTTGACCCCATGTCAAACTCACACTAAAGTAGACATTCAAGACACTTAAGTATGCAACAATAACAAAGATACATACTCATAACCTATCAAAGGACAAGAAAAGCAAAGAAAAATAAAGGATCAAGCACAACCATTCCAACACAATGTGGAATGTGGACCTTGTTTGTCCATAACATGCGTGCTCACTCTGGGGTAGTGGAACCTCAATCTATCCACTAGGTGAGTTATCGCAATGAGGTGGAAAATGAGAGAGTCATATTAGCCTCCCATACCATACCGAAATTATCCTCCTAACAACTCTGATAGGGCACCACAATGCTATGCTTTTATGAATACTTTTGAATGTCGTGTCTATAAGTTCTTGTTAAATGGGATTTTTCTTTGTTCATGCAAGGTCTTCTTCTTAGGGAACATCGTTCCTAATGTCTCCAAGAGAGAACAAGTCAAGAATATTAGATCGCCACTTATGGGATGCCTCTCATTTCACATCATGCCACCAAGGGAGATCGTATGATTAGAAATATCACACTCTCAAAGGACATTAAACCCAATGACACCACCGAGAAAAGGACATGCCACAAGAAAAAATAAAATCGTGCCATGAAATATGCTAAAAGATGTCATTGATGTATGTCCCCACTTTAAAGCGGTTGCTAACACCATTACTATGAGCAACTACTTTAAAGTAGCCAATGTTTTCTCTTAAGACATGAGAGCTTTTGTTGGAGAAACTTATGCCGAGTCAAATGTTTCCGAAATAAAGCTACGAAATGAAAAAGGAGGGAGGGGTTGCCCCCAAAAATACAATATTAAAGATAACTCAGTATGTCACTTGCGAGCCAACTTAAGGCATGCCATCCACATCCCAAGCTTGCTTTTATATATGCATGGAAGGAAGTCAAATAGGTAAAAGAGACAATGACAAGTGACAAATGAGGACAAAGCTACCTAACCCCTTTCCCCCATTTAGTGCAAGACAAGGATGAGTCAAGATGAAAATTAGTATCAATTAGAGGAACTAGGTGCTTCAACACAAGGAAGAGCACCACAATCCTTAAGATGTTGAATTTTATTACCCAAAGCCGTACATTCATTAGTAGAATGACCATGAATTCTATGATATTCACAAAATTAATTCTTGTAGTAAAATTTATTTCATGTTCTTGGAGGGAGAGATATCAAATGATCTTGGAGGAGTATCGACAAGATACCCTCTTGATCAGTAGTAGATGTTCCTTTATTTTGCGACAAAGATATCTCTTGCTTAGTACAAGGTTTCATTCTTACAAAAGACTCTTAAGATTGTGAAATTTTGTACTCTCCTTTACAAGAGGTTGTAAAATCTATCAAATTCGAGTCATTAGTGTTTTGTATGATGGAATTAATGATAAGCGAGGACTTCTTTATTTCTTTCATTTCTTTCAAAGAATAATAACCAAGACCACTAGTGTCTATCAATTTAGGATGAACTAATATTAAAGTTGTCTTAGAAGAATCCTTTGTAAGAGTGTTGATATTGAGTGAAGGCTTGTTTGTTTCTTTTGATGGAAAATAACCAAGACCATTAGTCATTTCTTACATGTTAGGCACTATAGGGACACATATACCTTGTTCTCTAGCACCACATCCTTTTCTGATATAACCAAGTTGTCTCATAAGTTCATAACCTCTTCCATAAAGCTTTTTCATTTCTTTCCGATTTGGTGGTTGTTCGTAATCAACTTCATCAAAGTTTCTTGTGTAATTTGCTTCATCTTCTAAAGTAGTTGAGGTGGATTCCTTTGAATTTTGTGTTGACATAACCGATTTTCTTTTCCCTTTTCAATCTCTTTGTTTATGATCTTGTATTCACCAAGTTGAATGTTGGTGTGAAATCTAAGGAACCCCAATCGTCTTCCAATAGCTTAGTGACTTCCTCAATTTTCTTCACGTGTTCTTTTTCCTTTGTGACTTCCACTTTTGTGGTTTGGTTCCATACTTCCAAAGGATCTTGTCCTTCTCTCCCAGCAATCAAACAACTTTTAGGCGCATTATCGGCTTTAAGTGTGTAAGCTTTGTTGTTATAGATGTACTTCATTACACGATGCAAGGTAGAAGGAACTCCATGCATCTCATGAATCCATGGTTTTCCTAAGAGGAGATTATATGAAATATCGTGAGGCATAACATGGACTGAAGTTTGTAAGGTAACCTTTCCAACTTTAATATAGGTAATGAGATGACTCCAAGCGGTTTTTTCTCATATTATCGAATCCCTATTCGATTAACATGAACTATGGCATTGAAAGATTCATTTTGTTTTTGCTCTTCTAACGAAGGTAACTCATCTTGATGAAAAATAATGTCTAAGTTGGCTAGAGTTATAGCTTGAATTTGAGCTTCCACATCATTTGATTGCACATTAGGAATGGTAGGGAGTTATTGTAAAGCACTTTGAAGCACGTTATGATAAATAGGGGAGGCTTGAATAAGGTCCCATAAGGATATCTTAGTAGAAGTATTCTTTTAAGTTATTCAACAGGATCATACTCCTTTCCACTTTATAGAAGGAAAACAAGGAGGACTAGGTAAGATAGGGTTAGGCAGTAGGAGAGATGTTTGAGTTATTTTTCTTGGTTAGGGATTGTTCCTAGTGTTGTATGTATGAGCGATGGTATTGGAATTCGGTTGCTGCAAAACATTTTCATTATCAAGTTTCCTTTTAGGCGGTTCCAAGATAAGCACAAGTTTGTTTTGAACTTGTGGTTTTTGTGAGGGTGGATAAATGATAAGTTTAGGCTCAGGAGAGTACTTCAAGGGATGTCTAATGTGCATAACCTTAGAAGACTTATCCTTATTTTCATGATCTCTTAGTGAAGAGGAGTCTAATGTCTCTTCATCATGTTCATATAAGGAATCCTCATTAGTATTGTTTGCAAGACATGTGTCAATGTTTTCATTTTCTTCCACCATGATATCTTCCCTAGTGGGAGAGTCTTTAGGAGAGCTACAAACTAGATGTTCATGACATTCAATGCTTGGTTCTTCTAAAATAACTTCAACACAAGTAGGGGAGTCATTGATGGTTGGGTTTCCTTGTTTATCTTGTATCAGATCACTATCATAAAGAGGAGCAATAGGAAAAGTAGTATTAGGGGATGTGTCAATGTTCTCATCCTTGTATCTAACAATGTCTTCCCTAGTAGGAGAGGTAGGGGGAGAGAGACAAATAGGACTCTCATAACTCTCATTGGTTTGATCTTCTAACGCCAAAATATCTTTGTCACAAATAGGAGATATATTAGGAGAAGGACAAATTTGATTGTCACGATTATCCACCATTGTATTCTATTTCACTAAAGCATTCTCATAAGGATGAGGGATGGACTGTTTCTTAGCATGCTTAGAAAGGAAAGATACTAACATTTTTTGGCCAAAAATGAAAAGTACTTATAACCATCTTATGCAATGCTTTAAAAATATAAACAACATATATCTAAAGACAAAAAGTACTTTTATCCAATTTATGTAAAACTTCAAAAATGAAAACAATGTGTATCCAAAAATGAAAAGTACTTTTATCAAACTTATGCAAAGCTTCATGAATGTAAACACTGTGTATGCAAAAGTGAAAAGTACTTTTATCCATATTATGCAAAGTTTTAGAAATCTAAACATTTTCAGATCTGGTGATTTTTACTATTGAAATGATTTTGGAATGACTACACTGAATGGATGATTTTGACCTAGATGCATAAAACAAAAATTCCTGAAATTTTCCATACTAATAATCTAGGTTACCAGCAAGCCTAGGAAGTACAAAAAATCACCAGAAAGCCCAAAAAAAATGGTTTTTTTAGGCCTCCAAGGACTCATTCGCCCAAGGTGGCGAATGGGTCCTATATGATTTTTTGGGAAAGTCTGAATTTGGAAATGAAGCTTGTAAACTGTGAAAGGTTGCCTGCCTATGTAACCCTATCAGGGACCCATTCACCACCTTGGGTGAATGGGTCCTATATTAGGCTTTTTAATTGGTTTTTTTTTAATTTTTAAGCTTTTTTCAATGAGTTTTAGTTTTAGGTCTGTAACAGTAATTTTCAGTTTTAGATTTTCTAGATTTTAGGCTTCTAGAAATGCAATGTTGAATAAGGTTGAATGATGAACAATGTGACTAAATTTAATGTGCAATGTGAATCTAAACGATGGAATGATGATGTCAATGTTAACACTATGAAAAATAAACCCAAATCTAATGCATTTTTTTTGATTTTTAGTGAATATAAGCAATGCAAACATGCAAATTTACCCTAAATGCAATGTTCACTAATGCAAAATGAAAGAACCCTAAATATAATGCAAGTAATGAAAATCTAAGATCTAGGGTTAAAAGGACTCCAAAATAAGAAATCTACAATGATCAAAATGTCGAGCTCACCATTATGAAACATAGAAAAATAGGGTTTATCACCAAGGTGAATTAACAAGATGATAAACCACTATGTTTTTCTAGGGATGTTTCATTCAATTATGAGGGGAAAAGAGCATGAATATCAATCAGAAATCAATCCTAACTGTTATAACAACAATGAGGGAGGTTTTAAGAGGCTAAAATAATGAGTACTTTTTTGGGAAAGTATTGTTTCAGGGCCAACTGAGGAGTCATTCACCTTTGGTGGTGAATGGGTCCCTATTAGGGTTTCTATAAATTTTTTTCTATATTTTGTTCCTCTTAGTCTGCAACTCCAGATTCTAGATGTTCACTACTTTAGGCCTCACTGAGGACTCATTCGCCTTTAGTGGCGAATGGGTCCCTATTAGGGTTCCAAAAAACTGATTTCTAGGTTATGTTCTTTAATCTCTACACTTCCAACTACTCAATGCTCAACTCCCGAAAGATGGAAATAAATTTTGTAGCGTTGTTTTCATGTTCTTGCAATATGGATGACAACTTTGCAACTTGACAATTTTGACAATTTTGCTTCAATCTTGTTCTCCACTTGATCTTCAACCTAGAAACTTGCAAGCACACATCAAAGAGGAGAAAAACTTGTCAATTGTTAGATAATAGGGGTTTTCCTTGGTCAAACCCCGTTTAGGTAATTAAACCTTATGATGAAATAATGAAATAGCAGCATGAAGCATGAAGCATGAAATGATGATACCTTGGAGTATAAATTTACAAACTAACATGAAGTGGTCATGTAAAATGTAGATCTAGGTCTTGAATTAGATATGAAACCATGCTTGCAAATGGATCTTCAATACTACATCAACACACATTAGCTCAACCACATGTTTGATGCACTATGCCTTTGACATGATGAAATGATCTTGAATTGCTGCAATAAAACCTTGATAATCTACTCTTGAATGTATTTAAAATACCCTTGAAAATGATCTCTTGATCATAGGTTTTCTATATTTCTTGAATACTTGAAAGCTTAGATGAAACTATGTGAATTAACCTTGTATTTATACTAAACTTAAGGATTAACCCCAAAATTGAAATAATCTAAGCCGACATCAGATCTAGGATTGAAAATCATTAAAATCCCATCACAAAGAAATTCAAAAAGGGGGTCCTAAGCAAGGAGGACCCATTCGCCACCTTGGGCAAATGGGTCCTAGCACAATTTCTTAGGACCTAGCTTTGGGGAGGTGAAACAACATCAAAAACCCATCTCAAATATTCCAAAAACGGGGTGACCTAGGTTAGGAGGACCCATTCCCCAAAGTGGCAAATGGGTCCTAGCATAGTTTTTTAGGACACCAATTTTTCCAATGTAAATGTTATGTAATATCATTAATGGGTGTTGGGATAGATCTTTGAAAAATGCAATTAATAAGGCTTGAATTTTAATTAAAGGGGACCAATTAAGCTCAATTAATTAATGAAGCCCTAGATTAGTGTGAAAGTGTAAGAAAACACTTTACAACACCCTAAATAAGGCATAATTAAGTACATTTTATTAAAAAGGGCCCTAGACTCAATGTGAATGTGTAAAACACATTACAACACTAAATCAAGGCAACATTAGGTTCACTTGTTAATTATTTCCAAATGCAAGAAAAATAGATACTTTTTCAATTAATACAATACCAATTGTTGAACACTTCCGAAGACTAAGAGGGGGGTGAATCAGTCTAAACTAAAATCTTTTAGCACAAGACAACCTTGTTTTCCAGATCAAGAAACCTTTAAGCATGATAGTAAAAAAAATGATATCTAGTAGTTTGAATCCTTAGCAACTTCAACACTTCTAGAACAATGAAAGATAAAGCAATTCTACTTCTACCTAGATCAACAATAATGAGAAATAGAGAACACACACATGCACAAGGAGAATACCAAATTTACATGGAAAACCCAATGAGGGAAAAACCATGATGAGATTTAACTCACAATATAAGGTTCACTGCCAAAAATACTTGCAAGAAGGCTCACTTCCTTAGAGAAAGATACAAAGGACTTGCTAACTTGAAGACAACACAACTTCAGGAGCAAGATACAGGGACCTAATGAGATTCACTATCTTAGAGCAGGATGCAATATGATTTAGAGAGAATTGCAATGATTTCCAACACAACACTTTTTTGACTAAGGCGTTATAACACAATTGATCTTTCCTTTAACACACTTTAGCACTATCATTGTTGGATATTCATGTAGCATATATTTTTGGTACCCACTTGCTTTCTATCGCTTCTAGGGTTTTTCACCTAGAAGGAGAAAGATGGGTAAAAAATGCTTGTTACATTCAAAGTCAATGCAATATGCCTAGATATAATGCTTGAATGCAAGAAATGAATGAGATTGATTGAATAATGAATAGAAAGTAAAGGAAAACAAATTTTTTGAAAACACATTGTGTAATGCAACAATGAACTAGGAATGAATGCAAAACTTAACAGAAATGAACCAAACTGAAAGTGTGCACCTAGAATGTGGATGGAGACTTGAAATTACTTTTGAAATGATGCTGATGCTAAAATTTAGGCTTGGTGGGACTCATTCGCCATTTTGTGTGAATCAGTCCCAGTTCTGCCAAACTATATTGAAACCCGTTTTTGACAAAAGGGTATCTAAAAATGTAAAAATCCAAAAAATGACCTTAGGGTGGGAATTATTCACCACCCAGGGAGAATGAGTCCACTTTTGAATTTTTGTATTTTCAAAGGTGGATTCTGAAGCTTCCGATCTACACTTTGATGCCCTACATGTGTCCTCTTCCGAAACTCTAATTTATAGGTCTGAAAATGACATTTTATTGATATTTTGACTTGTTGAATGAGAAGAAGACTTGAAAATCCTTGCAACTTGATCTTCAATGATTTCCAAGCTTCCAAGAGTCCTATATCTACAAACACACAAGGTAAGAGAGAGAAATGTTGAATGTTAGGGCATAGGGGTTTGCCTTGGTCAAACCCCATTTAGGTAATTAAACCAAAATGATGAAAGAATGGAATGAAACATGAAATAATGGAATAGATCTTGAAAGTATGCAACACAACATGAAGATTGAGCCCTTGAATGTCTTTAGAAGCTCTCTTGGTATCTTGCAATGATAAAACCCTAAGTTGCTTGACTTGAGATGAAAGATTGGTGGATGCATAATGAAGAATGGATGTGAATTGAGCTAATGGATGTAAAAATGAATTAAGAGAGGTTATTTGATAGAAAATTAACCTTATTTATCCGTTAATTGGATCCCTAAGGTCAACATGGAGAAAAATTAAACTTAAAACCTAATTTTTCCCGCTCAAAACCCTGAAAATGGCTCAAATGGGACTTATTCACCACTAATGGTGAATGGGTCCC
>VDFB02148393.1:0-36829 GCA_007258455.2 Sequoia sempervirens | reverse complement strand
ATGAAAATCAAGAAAATATTCTGTCTAAGAATTATGGGTTCCCCAGGTAGCTAGGGGTGCCTAGGGTTTTGAGCCACCTAATTTAGTGATTAGGGTTTTCTAGATCAGTCAATCTCTTTGGAATTCTATCATCTTCCCAACAAATTTCTCAACAGATTTATCAGATCATTCAACCACCTACAATTTTAGATCAAATAGATGACAAAACATGAAGGTCAAGTTTGAAGGTTGAAAAAGAGCCAAAAATGGCTAAGGCTGGAGATCATGGGCGCCCCAAGAGGAGATAGGCACCAAAGCTTTTGGGTCATCAAATGAAAGAATTTATAGTTGCAGCCTCCAGTATGTTCTCTTTAGTTTTGAAGCAACTCTCCAACACAATCATCAGTAAACTCATTGGAGTTGGTAGTCACTAGATATGGAAGATGAAGCAAAGGGATAAACTTGTGCAAGATGAAAATATCGAGAAAATTCTAAGTCTGGAAAATTTGGGTGCCCCAGGTAGCCAGGGGAGCCCAAGCTTTTGAGGCCCTAAAATCAGTTTACAGAAAACATCACTCCCAACAAACTCCCTTCATAATTCATCAGGCTATCCAATGAGTCCATCCATCTGTTCATCAGATGCCTCGATCATCCAAAAATGAGAATTCATCAAAAGATCAAGGAAAAAAAGCAAAAGTTGAAGAACACAAAAATGGCTAACATTGGTAAGCTTGGGTGCCCCAGGTAGCCAAGGGCACCCATGATTTTGAAGGTCAAAATTATATTTTTATCTGAAGCAACCTCTAGGATGGTCTCGTCAGATTCACTCAAGCTTCACAATGGATCAGTCGGCTAGCACACAACCTCAACTTAGCATCTGAGATTCAAAGTCAAACTGAGGTCAAAATCAAGCTAAATTTAGGAAAATTCAAAAATGGCTAAGCCCTCCAAGGGAGCATCCAAATTTTCATGGCTTAGAGATTTTTTTTCAAAATTTCATCTTTCAAAAAAAAGAAAAAAAGTGCCTAAGTTCGATGCACCTAATTTAGGGTTTCAAAAATCTAAATTTAGGAAACAAAGCAATTCTCAACCTAAAAATATTATCTAAGGAAACTTTGTGCATTCATTCTTCATATTTTTTTGCAGGTGACTTCAAGGAAAGAGAGGAGAAACCAATTTTTTTCCCTATTTCAAGATTTGAAGGCTAAAATTTGCTAATTTTTCAAAGTTCTTAATATTTTCCAAGTCAGCTCACAAAGAGGCTCCTTTTTCTATGCCTTATTTTTCCAGGGCATCAATTTTTAGGAGGGGGTCAATATTTTCAAATTTCAGCAATCTAGGTCAGGTTGGTTCATGATTCTAAATTTTTTTGAAATTTTTTATATTTTCAAGAACCCAATTTTTGCATGCATGTCCAAGAAAACTTCAGAATTTTCAATATTTGATCATCTAGGTCCATATCAAATGTGATTATGCACAAAACCCAGCTCTCATCTTTTTTTTGTCAATTTTTTTTAGAAATTAGGGTTTCAATTTTTCAACCAACAATCAACAATCTTCAAAAATGAAGGATCTGGGTCTTCTTGCAATGGAATTATCTACAAAACCAATATCTCAGATTTTTTTTTGAAAAATCTGCTCGTTTGAAGAAAAAAATCAGCAAGCTAAATTTAGGGTTTGTGCAAAACTTGTCTAAACATAGTCAAGTTTATAGTCAATCTTCAAGTTTTTCAGTATGGACTACTCTCCCATCGAATTCAAGAGCAAATTAATGCTATATCATGATTTCTTCAAAACTGTTGAAACTGACTTGCATCATGTCAAACCAGTGTTCAATTTGCGTGCTTTGGAAGGTGCAAGCAATGCTACAATAAAAAACATCAGTCATTCTGGGTTACTTGCAGGAGTAGCAATTCCTATCTTAGTGCAAAGTCTAGAGTTCGTAATTGCTTGTGTCAAGCATTACAACTCTACAACACGGGAGATTCAAACAACAGATGGAAGAGTGGTGTGCATCCTCAAGCCAAACATGATTGAAAAATGATTTTCAATACCACCTTGGTCAAAAAGTGTTTTCATCTCCATGGAAGAATGTGAAAAGGTGTGGGACATTCACAAGGAGAAGTATCGCAAGAAATTTGCACAAAAATGGCTCAAAGAAAAACATAGCACTTTGCTAAAGAACATTGGGTGTGGAGAATTCAAGGAAGAATTTGCAATAATGATCACTTTGCTCAACTGAATCACTGGTCAAGTAGACACTACAAAATTCTAGCCTTGGATGTTCCATGTCATCTCTCATATCATAAAGAAAACAAAATTCTATGACTGGCCAACCTTGATCAATGATAGTCGTCACCAACAAATAACTGAATATTTCAAAATCCATGAGTTCCACATGATTTCATATCTAGTCTACCTACTGTCCTTTCAAGGAAAATTCACAGGATTGAATACTATAGGAACTCTGGATGTACAACATGTTTATAATCATTACCCTTAGCTGGAGTTTTTAGAGTCAACACATCACTACAAAAGGGTAAATGAGGCTTTCTTGATCCATATGATAAGAGGCCTAGATAACGAGTTGCATGTATGAGTTTCATCAACTACTAGGGCAGCAATGGCAGAGTGGGAAGATTGGTTCATCTAGTTTCCTAGCTTCACCTACGTAAGAGTGTACAACTTCTCAAGTGCTCCAATCATGTTGCCAAGATATCCTTCAAATGAGGTGATTTTCATGGATTTTCTAAGGCAAGTGTACAAATTTCGCACGTTCTCGTAGAACCGAAAGAAGCCCACTTTCAGTTTTCCATTTGAGTTGGGAATCTACAAATGTAGATTATCGATAGATTCTAAGTTAATGGGTGATTATTGTCTAAATTTGGTCTCAAGCATTCAACAAGAGACAATCATATGACCCTCATGGTGTCTTTGCATCCCGTCTTGGTTAGAATTATGCTCATGTGCTCGCACTTGAAGATTTTTGGTCTAATTGCAGAGTTGAGTTTGAGGTACGAAGGAGCAGTAACAACAAGCTTACACTCCATTAGATGAAATATTTCTTATCAAAAGATATTGAAGGATTGTCTAATGATGATGGAGATGTACTTCTTCCTATGTACACCCAAAATAAAATTGAGCAACAACCACTTCCACAAGTCAATTGGTCTAACAAAGAGTGCACTTTAGTTGAAGAAAGAATGAGTTGAGTCATAAAGAATATAAATATTTTCTTAGGCCTCAAGAGGAATTGGAAGAAAAATATTCCATCCATAGATCTGCAAATAGTGCAGCCATCCCTTCCTTCTTCTAGAGCACAACAAAAAATGAAGGTTGTAAGTCATGTTCCAGAAGGTGTGAAGGGTAGCAACAAAGAATGTAAGTAGAAGGTTAGAATTTTCCAACATAGTTCTACAGGAGCAGCCAACATTTGTAGCAAAAGTTCCTCCATAAGAGTTTGCGCCACAAGCGGAAGATTCACTCGCAACACATGATTCTTTTCCATCATCGAGGTCTTCATTGATTCATATTGATTTAGAAGATGAAGAAGTAGAAGTTGTAGTTGAACCTCCTATGGAATTTAGTAGAGACACCACATCTTGGCTTGAGAACTCCCTAGGAAGGAAGAGAATGAGGCCTTCATATCAACTAAACTTTGCAGAGGTTGACAACATTTACCAAGATGCACCTATGAAGAGACCAAAAAAACAAGTTCACTTTGAAAAGAATCCATAGGGTGAGATAATCATGGAGACTACTACACCTCCAGAAGATAAAAATATTGATGAAGTGGAGGTTGATGTTAAATCATATCTCATAAAAAAGCACTAGGCACACATTTGTAAATCTCTTCAATGTTGTAGTAGAAAATATCAAGAATAGAGTGCTAAAAGATGGAGAGGATAAGGTAGCCCTCAAGGCTGAAATTTGGCAACTCAGGCAATATATTTCTAATCTTGTTCACAACCCTTCAAAAGCTACTTAGTTGCTGCCCCAGATTCTAGAGACACCAACCGATCAACAATAGTTAAGGCAATTGGTGATATATGGGAAGCATACGCGAGATTGGATTGAGGAGTTCATCACCAGAGGAAATTTTTTTCTTGCACATACATATCAGCTAAGGTATAATTCCCATGACATAAGCCAAGGGATTCAAGGATTTGAGCAATGTATAGCAGAGGTGAAACCTATGTACGAGATAATTATTTCAGATTTGAAGTCTGCATATGATTTAGTAGTTTCAAGACAACATAAGAGATGAATACTTGCATGGAGAGAATGACCTCTTCAAGGTGAAAACTTATGAGAAAATATCTGAAGAGTTTTTTTCATAAAAACAAAGGGTTGTTGAAGCTCTCCAGTTGACAAGTTAATTTATTTTAGAGATCCCTTGTCAATATCGTCATGGTGATGGTTCTTTCACTAAACTTGATGAAGTACAAGCTGAGTTCTAGAATGTTGTTTGTGGCACTGTTATCAGCGATCCTGTTGTTGGAAGGATGAGTTAGATTATAGTGATGTTAGAAAAATTTAATAAAGTGATTGAATATGTGAAAGATTCCCTAAGTTCAATTGCAAAAGGTGTAGAGATCTTGGGAAAGTGGAACTTTGCTATAGATAGTATTGGTGCTCCTGATAGAGATACAGTTAGCTTTTTGGTGGATGTCATTGAGATTTAAAGCAACAAATTTCTCCCAGCTTTCATCCCATTCTTATCTCATGCTTTCTTTCTATTCTTGTCTCATTCTTATCCACTCTTTGAGGGGGAAAAGAAATCAAGTTGTAATAGTTGGAATTTCCCTATTTTTATGCTTTCATAGGTTGTTAGATGCTTATCTTGTTTTAATTTTAGAAATAAAGTTTTCATCTTGGCATGTATTAGTTGTAAAATTAAGGATATTTTAGGGTTCCCTACTCCTCTTCTTGTGTATAAATAAGGGTAGCCTTTCCCATTTTTCTTTAATGACTATTGTGATAGCAAATTGTTGAGCCTATTTTTCCTGTAGGTTATTGTTGTTCAGTTTCAGCTCACTTAGTGTAAGAGCAAGCTTGTATGCCTCTTTTAGGTGCAAGTTATTGTCCAGTTCTTATGTTAGTTGTGTTAATGTATTCTAGTTGATCGCTAAACTGTAATCCTATTTTGCTACAATCCTTATGTCCCAAAATTGAAATATTTTATTCTTGAGATTTGAGAAAATAAAGTCTTGTGCCTACTTTGTTGCCCTGATATAATGTCTTAGATTTCTGTTTTATGTGTTATGCTTATATGATCTCTATTTCAACTTGCATTGAAAGTACAATAGATGTGCATTGGAAGAAAGTTTATTTAAGTATTTATGTCAAAGAATCCTTCCTTGTTCATTTCTAACTCTCGAGCTCTACATTTACTTGAGTAGTTAGAACGTCATTAGAGTAGGCTTAGTCGTAGTTGAACTTCTAAAAGAAAAAATCTTAGCTATGGCACTTGAGTTTTATAACCTTGTGCTCTTAGCTGAAAAAAAGATAGGAAAATTAGTTTTAGTTTACTTTCTTTAAGAAAATTCAATGAAGAGGGAGCTTCCCCTCCTAATTTGAAGAGCAGTTTATCTATGCATAGCTGTCCATTTCTAATTCACATTCTAGAGGTACAAATTGAAACAAAAAAAGTTTTTTGGCACCCACAGTGGGGCATAGGGCATAAAACTTCAAATAATGCTTGTGCTTTATGTCACAGGAATGACTCTTTGGTGTCCTACTGCTCTAGTTCAACAACTTGATCTTGCACCTCTAGTTATCCAACCAAATTTTGAGATAATTAATGGAGAGAAAGTAGACATCATCAGTAGCCTAAGGAGTTTCATATTTGAGAAGAAATAAATCTCTGCTCAATGGAGAAACACTACTACCATTCTAGACAAAGAAGAAAGGAAATTTGATATTACAGTTGGAAGGCCTGTATTGCCACCTCCTACATGGAATTAAGAAATCCTGGCTTACAAAGTTTTTACAAGGAGGAAAAAAAATCCTCTCTTTCAAGGAGACACTGATTCAAATCTTTTCTTTCCACAAAAAATTCCCTACAGAAGTTGGAGAGCCATCCAACATAGTTCCTAAGTTCAACACGGTACCCAAAGTCAAAGAAGAAGAACCTGAAGTCAAGGAAGAAGAACCTATAATTCAACCATAAGCGATGGGTGATATAAATAAAAAAAATAACCACAATCGGAGATGAGAAATCTTGCTGCCTTGGGGTGATCAAATTGGTTCTTTGGCCTTGGTAGCAATCATGAACTACCTAAGGGGTCAAGAAAGCACTTTCCATAGTTTCACAGTGATGGAAATCAACATCCTGATCATCATATTTAAGCCTTCCCAATGGCTTGAGCTATTTTGCATGTGGCTCATGAATACATTGTTGTGTGTCTCTTTGTTGAGACCCTTGTGGGAAATGCAATTGAATGGTTTAATCACCTGGAGCTAAGTTGCATAACAAATTGGGATACTATGAGCAAAAAATTCCTGGCAAGATTTAAGCCAATTGAAGATAGTCACCAGTTGTTTACCCAACCTTCAAATTCAAAGATGGAGGTCAATGAACCAATGAGGTATTTCATGGAAAATTTTAATCACTTGGTCACATGTCTCTCACATACACTCAATCTGTCACCTGAAATTTTGTTAAGCAATTTTGTCAACGCTCTTCCATCTAAGATAGCCTTTTTCCTCAAATAAGCTAATGAAATAGACTTAGAGAATGCATAGAAAGGTGCAATATAGATTTAGGACAACATGATTACTTGTGGGAAGATGAAGGGAGATGCTATCAAACCTTTGGTTCAGAGTTCTGCAGATCTACTACTACAAAAGGTGGCTAATGAAATGACTATTCTCAAGAGGCAGTTGCCTACTTAGCTTGCACTACCTGCTCAGCTTGCACCACTTGCATTGCTTGCAGCACAACCATATCAAGCACTACAACCATATCAACTGCAATAGCCATACCAGATGAGGAGAAATAACTTTTAGCCTTACAACAATTATCAGTTATAGTAGCTAGCTCCATCGAAGCAGACAACTGATGCTGCTCAACACAAAATGTTTTTCTCTTTTCATGATACTGATGCACATACCAACTCCACATGTCCTAAAAACTTAAGAATGAATCAGATAATGGGATACACTGAAATTGCACCAAGTCCAAGCTTTGTACCAACACGTAGTTTGAATGTTGTCTTACCACAATTGGACAACTTCTATGGTGACTCCGCAATGGGATATTTTGAAAGTGAAGCTGATATTCAAGAAGAAGATCCCTGTCAGTACTCTCTTGCAATGAATCCTGAAAAATTTACAATGCCCATGTTTACATGAGCTCAACATCTAAAAGAACAAAAAGAAGAAGAGGAAGAGAGACTAAAGGCACAAAAAGAAAAAGAAAAAGGAAAATAAGTAGCTTATACTTCTAATCCCAAGTCTTCATAGGACAATGTCAAAGCAATTGATCAAGACTCATTTTAAAAAAAAATTGATATTGTGGATTCCCTGATGAAGAATAAGCTACCAATTTCTTAGCTAGAATATATCCAAGATCATCTAGAATAGCTGGATAGACTTCTTAAGGTTGTGAAGAAGAAACCTATCGTGTAGCCTACATTGCTTGAATCATCTATATTAACAGAAGACAAGCCTAAGCCCTTTTATATTTCTCTATATATATGGGGTTTCAAACTAAGCAATTGTATCATTGATTCGGGAGCCTCAAACAACATCATGCCTCTACAAGTGATGAATGCTCTAAGGCTTTCATGCACCAGGACAAAAGACAAGTTTTATTCATTGGAATCTAAGTCAGTGCCATTGGTCAGACAATTGAAAGATCCCCAAGTGAGGTTAGCAGCTTTTCCTAAGAAAAAGATCATGATGAACATCCTGTAGCTAACATTCTAGCTAGCTACGGGATGCTATTGAGCAGAATTTTCTACAAGGACCTTGGTGGAGAGATACAAATGGATTGGTATTCTAAGACTATTCCACTAAAGAATGGTACTTTCAAGCTAGAACCAAAACCAAAGTCTCGATTTGTGGTGGTGAAGTCCCAAGATCCTCAAGCTTAAATTCTATACCAAGAAACAAGACTTGGTAGTTATGCTATGTTGTCAGAGATACCTAAAGAAAGTCAAGAGGTTGCATGTTCCATGGATAAATCAATAGAAGATCCTAAGTTGTGGACTATGTAGTTTGATGGGAGTTGTTCTACTGTTGGTTCGGGTGTGAGAGTTGTAATAATTTCTCCTGAAGGATGGTATATCCATTTGCATACCACTTACAATTTGAATGTACAAACAATACAAAAAAATATGATGTGCTCTTACTAGGTCTCAGGAATGCAAAGGATATGGGTATCAAACAACTTAAAGTCAAAGGTGATGTGGAGATGGTTGTGAAGCAAGTCAAAGATCGAGTTAGAGTAAAAGTGGATCACCTTCGACATTACAGAAATAGGGTGTGGAATGTAATAGATTGCTTCAAAGCATTTGAAACCAAGTACATTCCACATCTAGGTAATAGAAAAGAAAATGCCCTTTTGGTATCAACTTCACTTTTCATGCCACATTCTGACATTTTTTAGAATGCATTTGCTATTGAGCTTATACACAAGCTAGCTGGACTTGACAGCTGTGATAATTGGAAAGTCTTTGATGATGATGACCACATTAAGGAGTTTCTTGTTATGGGAGATAATTTCAAAGAATTGTTCTTTGAGGGAAGTTCATTCACTTTTAGAGAATCAATAATAGAAGTATCTAATGTGCCAAAAGTTGCTAAAGATAAATAAAATTTAGAAGAGCCAAATACACACATTATCTAGTTGAAGGGTAATGAGATTCCCAAGGGCTTGGTTTCCTTGGAGAATATTTTTAAAAGGGGTTCAGATGGGGGTTACAGTATGATGAAAAATGTGATTATTCACAAGATTGTAATAAGTTTTTGCACTGGATAATAAAATCATTGGATGGCTGTGGTTTGGTGGATGTAGCATGGATTGGGTGAACCACATTAAATTCTCTGTGTTATAATTTATTCTGTGTGTTTTAGTTTCTCTATTTATTAATTAAATTTGCATTTAATTGTTAGATATCTTCCTTTTCTAACCCTAACAAGATATATTCAGGATCAAAAGAACTCAAGAGATAGGACCTTTGTTGAGTATCATCAAGTAAATATTCATACAGATGACAAGAATCAACTTGTTAATCTGGGTACATGTTGCACTGCAGAGAAAAGTGAGAGGTTTATCTCTGTGTTCAAAAAATACCGAGATGTCTTCACTTGGTCCTACGAAGACTTGAAAGTTTTCACACCAAGAGAATTGTCTCATACAATTCCTCTTAAACCTAAAGCGAATCCCTTCAGGAAAAAAAAGACATTACAATCCAAAAATTCAAGATACCATCTACACAGAAATTCAGAAGATGGTGGATGCGGAAATTATCTTTCCAATACATCACTCCACCTGGGTGTCTAACATAGTTCCTATAGAAAATAAGAATGGAGAAATCAGAATTTGTGTAGATTTTAGGAACTTAAATCAATCATCTCTCAAGGATAATTATCCTTTTCCAATCATGGGGGCATACCTTGCAAACGGTTATCGATTCAGAGATATTTTCCCTATTGGATAGTTTTTCTAGATACAATCAGATTGCAGTGGCTGAAGAAGATCAATACAAGACGGCGTTCACTACCCCATGGGGTAAATTTGCATATGAAAGAATTCCCTTCGGCCTCATCAATGTCGAGGCTACATTTCAGAGAGCAATGGATTTGGAATTTGTAGAATTGAGGAACAAAGTAACTGTTGTCTATCTTGACGACCTCACTATTTTCTCAAAGATACGAGATCATTTTTCACACTTAGGGAAAGTCTTCAAGAGATGCAGATACCATAAAATATCATTGAATCCTAAAAAGTTCATCTTTGCAGTAACAAAAGGAAAGTTGCTTGGCCACATCATCTCCAAAGAGGCAACTCGAATTGACCCAAGCTAGGTTGAGTCTATCAAAAACTAGTCTCTTCCAACAAGCAGAACTGGGGTACACTCTTTCTTTGGTAAGGTGAATTTCATATGAAGGTTTGTACCAATTTTTTTTGAATTGAAAAAATATATATTTTCTATGATGAATAAGAAGTCCATTTTCAAATGGACAGAAGAAGGAAAGAAGGAATTTTTCATAATAAAATAAGCTATTAGCCAAGCACCAGTGCTAGTCCATCCCAATTTCGATAAGGATTTTTTCCTTTATTGTTATGCATTAGAACATACTTTGTTTTCCATATTGAAATAGAAGTTGAATGAAGAAAATGAGTCACTAATAGCTTTCATGAGCAATAGTTTCAAGGATAGCGAGTCACGATACTTAGATTGAAAAGAATGCATATGTAGTGGTTTGAGCTGTAAAGAATTTCAGATTTTACATCTTGAATTCCCACACAATTGTGTGTCACTGAACCAACAGTTAAAAGTGTGCTAACTTAATAGGATATGGGCACAAAGAGAGGAAATTGGGTTGCAAGAGTGCAAGAGTATGACTTGGAGATCAAGCCAACCAAGCTCATTCACATGAGAGGTATTTGTTAGTTGATAGCAGAGGATGGTGATAAGAAGCTCCAAGCCAAAGGCGTACCTGAACTTGAACCTAAAGATAAAGAGGATCTTCCTATGGTCCTATTGGTTGAGTCTACAGGAGAATGGTTTAATAAGATATGGTATTACCTGACTTATGGTGAATTCCCAAGACATCTGGATAAACAACAAAAGAGAGCACTAAAGATGAAAGCATAAAACTATGTGCTTATGAATAATGTTATGTACAAGCGAGGGCTTGACAAAACATTTTTGTTATGCGTTAGCAAGGATCAACAATGGCATTTGTTGGAAGCTTTTCATAGTCAAGCGTGCAATGGCCACTTTTCATCAAGGGTTACGACATTTAAAATATTGTGAACAAAGTTCTTTTGGCCAACTATGTTTCGCAATGCAGACGAATGGGTGCAAAAATGTCAGTTGTGTCAATAGTTTGATGGAAATTTGAAATTGACAACCATTCCTCTCAGGCCAGTTGTTATAGATGCTCCATTTTAGCAATGGGGTTTGGATTTTGTAGGTCTTATCAACCCACATTCCAACAAGGGGAATATTTATGTCCTTACAACCTCAAATTATTTCACTAAATGGGTTGAAGCTATTCCTACCAAGTGGGCGACCTGTGAAGTCGTGTGTGAATGCTTGAAGGAAAATATTGTTACACGCTTCTGGGTGCCTCGTAAAATTGTGATAGATAATGCAAAATGTTTTTCATCTGAGCAACTACTGGGGTTCTTTTTTGATTGTGGTATTACTTTATCTCATTCATTAGACTATTACCCATAAGGTAACGGATAGCAGGGCTTAAATTTGATGGTCGTATACCTGTATTTGAAGATTTTAACTATAAAATACAATAAAAATAAATATTTAACCATATGTTAATACATTCAATTTATTTTAGAAACTGTAAAAATAGTTAATATTTATATATATACTTTTATTTTTAAATTTTTTAATAGAAACTTCTTCTATGCTTTAATAAAAGAATAGAAACCTTTTTTTTTTAAATGAAAACTTCTATTGTTGAAAAAACAAATCTCAAATTTTTAGATTTTTTTAAAGATTCTAAATATTTTTGAGTTTCTTTAATAGAATTTTTAATAAAAACAACAATCTTGTCCTTCAAACCATTTTTTGTTTTACTAGTGCAAAATATTTCATTTTTCTTTTATTAATATGGTTTTAGAGTTTAATCTTCATTATCCAAAAGCAAAAAGTCAGAAAGGGAAAGATTTTTTTGCACACTTACAATGTATAACAAAAAAGAAAATGATTTTGCTGCACAGTAAGAAGAGTAAAATGATTTTCATTTTATTTCTTTTGTTCTTTTAAAAAAATAATGATTTACAAATCTTATATTAAAAATTTGCAACAGTTTACCATAGCAAAATTAAACATTGTAGATTTTTTTTATCAAACATTTTGGATCGCATTGAATAATATTCCATGATTTTTTTTCCTACTTTTTTTTGTTCTGATGCAACCGCTACAACACCCTCTACAACCCCATGTTCTCTATATGGTTGTTAGTTTATATTAAATTTTTTTTATGGTTCATTTTTTTTAAAATTTAGATGAATTTGAAAAAAATAGCTAAATCTTTCTTATTTTTAAAATATATAGGGATTACAATTTGAAAATGTCTCAGAGAAAAAAAAATCATTCTTCTATCAAGCATTTTTTCCATGGTCAAGTATATCCAAAGTTGTAGCACCCAATGAAGATCATAATTTTGATTTAAATGAAGACTTAGATATTTTGGGGTACACTAAAGAGTATGCTGACGAATATCAAACAAGATGAAACAATACATAGAAAAAGAAAAAGAAAAAGAAGCTTGAAGTAAAACAATAATTTTGTGAGGAATGGAAAGTAAAGTTTAAGTGGCTGAAATGTACAATATATGAAGGAAAAAAGTTATGAAATGCATATATTGTGAAACACATAATGTAGTTGGACCATGGGGGGTAGGTAATGGTTGCACTAAATTACAACATGATTCATTAGTTACTCATGCCAATTCAAACATTCATAAGATTTCACTAGCTAAATGGGCATGTGGGAATGAAAAGAAAGCAAAACCTATTACAAAACATATAGCAAATGTTGATGGCATTAACAAGGAAAGAGTCATCACAACTATGAAATGAGTTTTTTGGATGGTTCAAGAGGATTTACCCCTTTCAAAATATGAATCACTTTGCTCTCTTGAAATGACATTACAGTTACCAACCATGCCAAAGAATAAGGACTAAAATTCATACACAAATCAGATGGTTGCAAATCAATTTCTTTTTGCTATATCTAAGTATCTTGAAGAGGTACAAACTACTAGAATGTTGGATAGTCCTTTTTTCTCTTTGATGTTGGATGAAAGTACAAATCACAGTTTAGAGAAGCATCTTATGGTCTATTCAAATTTTTTAAACTCAAAAGGGTTGGGGTAGCCAACTTCACAATTTTTAAAGCTCATGAATGTTTGTGATGGAAAAGGAAAAAAGAATTTATGATGCAATCAATATTTTAAAGGAAGAAAGGGGGATTTCAAATACATGCTTAATAGTTGTTTCCACAAATGGTGCTTCATCCATGGTTGGTAGTGAAAATGTGTTTGTTTCTTTTATGAAAAAAGATGTTCCCAATCCTGTAGGTGTTCATTGCATTGCTCATCGTAAAGCTTTAGCTGCATTAGAAGCTTCCAAAAAAAATATTGAAATGTTATTTGTTGAAAAATTAGCAAACAAGGTGTATTCTTGGGTACAAAATTCTACTAAAAGAAACAAGGAACTCATTTCCTTATAGGAAGTCATGCAACTTGAAACTCTTCAAGCTCTTCAAATTCATGGAGTTAGATGGCTTTCAAGAAGATGAGTTATTGAAAGGCTTGTTGTATTGATGCCTCCTATATTGACTTTATGGGAAAATGAAAAGAGAGAGTCATGGTATGATAAGGTAGTAATATTTTTAGTTCAATTTTGTTTACACATGCTTGCAGATATAATGCTTATGTTGAACAAGCTGAATATAAAATTTCAAGAAGAGTATGTTGATGTTACATCATTAGGGGCATCTATTGATATTACTATAAACACTTTAAGCAGGTGGTTTATGAGAAGTGATACATTTGTTGATGGTACCTGTTACTTATCTAAATTCTTGGATACCTCTAAATATGGTTATTTAGAGATTACTGATAAAGAGGGCATTGTTCATAGGCATGAATTGTGGTTTGTGGCAATTTCACATGCACATGGTGATTATGTTGATTCACAAAAACAATCACTAAAACCTTGCATTGATGGTTCATTAGAGAGTTGTAAACAACTTGCAAAAGAATATTTTCAAGCACTTATAGATTGTTTGAATGGAAGATTTCTTGATCTTGTGTTTTTCAATTCTATAAAGTTGTTTACTACTTGTCATTATCTAAAGGATGCTCATGCTAGAGAAGATAATTTAAAGCATTGGATTGATAATTTTTTTCAACACATGCAACATACTTTATGTGAGGGAGAAGAAAATGAAGCATTATTTAATGTTGAAGCTTGTAAACAAGAGTTGCATATATTTGTTGATAATCTTCGTCTTAGTTGTGAGGGATTATCAATGAAGGAAGCTTGGGGGGTTTTTTGTGTATCACTGACTCACATACAAGTTTTCCAAACATGAAAAAGCTATGGAAAACAATCCTTAATATTCCAGCAAGTACAATGGCATGTGAAAGAGGATTTTCAAGGAAAAACATAATAAAATATATCCGATGAACAACTCTAACATTAGATATATTGGATGCTTTGATGAGAGTTTCTCTAACAATGCTTGATGTATCAGTAGTGGAATGGAGCAGAGTGTATGAAATTTGGAAAGATTCCAAACAAAGAAGAATTTAAAATGTTTTAAAAGTCATTTTTTTTGTTCACATTTGTAATGGTGATGTGTCCCATATGAGGTAGAACATACCAATGCATTGTGATTCATTAGTTTCATTTTAATGTCAGTATGTTACAAGTTCTACGCTAATACTATCATAAATCAAATATATAATAGACTTTGAGGTTTTTTAATTTGAGATGAATGGACAATAGGTGAAAAAAATGTCATCTTTTTCAACCTATTCCAAGAGATGGTCACCTAGGTATTGAAAATGCTTCTCTGGCAGAGAGGAGGCATGTTCCTTATGCTGAAAATGTTCCTGTCCCTTGCCTATCAGTGCCTTATTATAGAAAATTTGACTTAAAGTAAAAAAAAAAAATTGTCATGCAAAAGGAAATAATGAAGACTAAACCGTAGAAAAAAAAATCATGATGGGCAAGGTGGACTGTCAAATTTAAGCCCTGACGGATAGGTCGAGTCATCAAACAAGAACATATTCACAATCATACACAAGTTAGTTGATTCTAGTAAAAAAAAATGGCATAAGAAACTTTACGATTCTCTTTGGGCAGAAAAAATTAGTCCCAAGAGAACCATTGGTACTTCACCCTTCATCATTATGTATGGTACAAAGGCTATGTTACCCATCACACTGGAGTTGTCAGCCTTGCAGTTGGCATCCACAGTGGAAGATGAAGAGTTCACAGATCCTATCGAAAAGTGTATCCTATACCTGACAAAGCTTCAAGATGAAAGGGTGGAGGTTGTAGACATAATCACTTAGCATCAGGAGTGGGTGAAGAAAATTTTTGATAAGAAAGCTCGCTAGCGATATTTCAAGGTTGGAGATCAAGTCTTGTTGTGGGAGAAGAGACATGAACCCAAGGGAATGCATGAAAAATTTGATTCCTTGTGGTTGGGGCCATTCAAGATTCACTAGCTCACAGGGGAGAACACTTATATTATCTCATGCCTAGATGGAATTCTCCTCCCACTACCACACAATGGGCAATATATAAAGCACTTCATCCCTTCGGGGGTGGAGTAGAATTTTTTTGTAAATAATTTCCTTTATGTTTTTGTGATGTGTTTCCCCTTTCTGTGATGTGTTCATTATGTTGTGTTTCCCCTTTCTGTAACTATTTCGTCGTGTTCTAGGTGATTAGGCATCTTTTTTTAGGTGATTTTTGTAGGGAAGTCCAACTATTAGGTGATTCTAAGAAGTCTTGTCCAAGGTGACTTAGGGAAAGTCTTGTTCTAGGTGATTAGGAAATGTTGCTGACTCTAATGCCCAATGGATAAGGCACTGGTCTATTCTTAAGATTCTAGAGATTCGTTGGTTCTCCTATTCCCTAAGTATATGACATGGTCCCTAGACAGAGCCAAATGTTGTAGCCCAAATTAAAATTTTTGATACACTTAGGCATTTTGAAGAAATGGTCAAAAGTCTTGTTAAAATTGTCAAAATTTGGAATTTGCATGTCTTGCATAAGGGTCAAAAACTCAAAATTTTCAAAATCTGACGATCTGGGCCTGCTCAGAGTGACCTAGTCTACAAAACCCAAATCTCAGTTTTTCGACCCTAAACTTTAGGAAAATTTCTATTTTTAGAAACTTTCTAAAAATAGGATTTTGTTTGGGTTTTTTCTAGTTTTCTTTTGAAATGGATGCTAGAATTTTTTTCTAAAAATAGAAAGTTTGGCTTCTAAGGTTCAAAATGATTTTGATTGGTTGAAAATACTTCCTAATTAGGTTGGTCTAGTCAGAATCATCAAAAAATTAATTTTTCCCTAGTGGGTCTATCCTGCTTTTTCAGGAGCTTCAAGATCATTACTGGAGGTCAGTTAACTGCCAGGTGTTAGATTCAGAGTCTCAAGCACTGCTCAGATCAAGAAGCTACAACAGATGATCGAGGGATGAAGAATGGAGAATGGTAGTTGAAGAATCATGAAAATTGTAAAATTTTGGCTCTCTAGAAAGTTTAGGCTCTCCTACCCAGTCTAGGCACCTAGGGTTTTGTGCCTTAGAAAAAATTTCACCTCCAACAGTTGAAGCAATGGAAAGCATGTAGAACAAGAGAAAAGGTTAAATTTGAAAAATAAAAACTAACACTACCAAGCATGGGTTCCCCAAGAGGAGATAGGCACCCAATATTTCAAGAGGTCAAATGATGGAATTAGGGTTTTATCATCCCATACAATGTTGCTCAGAGTCTTCTTAGCTCCATAGTGAATCCATCAACATAGTCATCTAATTAGTCATTCAACCAGAATCTTAGATCGAACAGAGAAGTCTTGGCAAATGGCAGAATGCAAATAATGAAAATCAAGAAAATATTCCAAGTCTAGGAATTCTGGGTGCCCTAGGTAGCCAACGGTGCCTAGGGTTTTGAGCCACCTAATTTAGTGATTAGGGTTTTCTAGATCAATCAATCTCTTCATAATTCTACCATCTTTCCAATAGATATCTCAACAGATTCATCAAATCATTCAACCACCTGTAGTTTCAGATCGAATAGATGACAAAACATGAAGGTCAAGTTTGAAGGTTGAAAAAAAGCAAAAAATGGCTAAGGCTGGAGATCATGGGCACCCCAGGAGGAGATAAGTGCCCAAGATTTTGGGTCATCAAATGAATGAATTTGCAGTTGCATCCTCAGTATGTTCTCTTCATTTTTGAAGTATCTCTCCAATGCAATCATCAGTAATCTCATCGGAGTTGGTAGTCACCAGATATCGAAGACAAAGCAAAGGGATAAAATTGTGCAAGATGAAAATCTCAAGAAAATTCTAAGTCTGGAAAATTTGTGTGCCCCAGGTAGCCAGAGGCGCCCAAGCTTTTGAGGCCCTAAAATTAATTTATAGAAAATATCAATCCTAAGAGACCCCCTTCAAAATTCATCAGGCTATCCAACAAGTCTATCCATCAGTTCATCAGACGCCCTGATCATCCAAAAACAAGAATTCATTAGAAGATCAAGGAAAACAAGCAAAATTTGAAGAACACAAAAATGGCTAACACTAGTAAGCTTGGGCACCCTAGGTGGCTAGGGGAGACCATGATTTTGAATGTCAAAATGATATTTTTATCCAAAGCAGCCTCTAGGATGATCTCATCAGATTCAGTCAAGCTCTGCAATGGATCAATTGGCTAGCTCACAACATCTAGCATCTGAGATTCAAAGACAAACTGAGGTCAACATCAAGCTAAATCTAGGAAAATTCAAAAATGGCTAAGTCCTCCAAGGGTGGCATCCAAATTTTCATGCCTTAGAGAAATTTTTCAAATTTTCATCTTTCAAAGAAAAGAAAAAAAGTACCCAAGTTTGATGCACCTAATTTAGGATTTCACAGCTCTAAATTTAGGAAAAAAAGCAATTCTCAACCTAAGAAACTTATTTAAGGAAGCTTTGTGCATTCATTCTTCATAATTTTTTGCAGGTGACTTCAAGGAAAAAGAGGAAAAACCAAGAATTTTCCCTATTTCAAGATTTGAAGGCTAAAATTTTCTAATTTTTCAGATTTCTTAATATTTTCCAAGCTAGCTCACAAAGAGGCTCCTTTTTCTATGTTTTATTTTTCTAGGGCATCAATTTTTAGAAGTAGGGGGCCAATATTTTCAAATTTCAGCAATTTGGGTTAGCTTGGTTCATGATTCTGAACAATTTTGAATTTTTTTATAATTTTCAAGATCCTGATTTTTGCATGCATGTACAAGAAAACTTGAAAATTTTCAAAATATGATCTGGTTCCATATCAAACGTGATTCTGCACAAAGGCTAGCTCTCAACTTTTTTTGTGAAATTTTTTTAGAAATTAGGGTTTTAGTTTTTCAACCAAGAATCAACAATCTTCAAAAATGAAGGATCTGGGTCTTCTTGTAATGAAATTCTTTACAAAACCCATCTCATATTTTTTTTTGAAAAATTGCTTGTTTGAAGAAAAAAATCAACAAGCTAAATTTAGGGTTTGTGCAAAACTTTTCCAAACATAGTCAAGTTTACAGTCAATCTTCAAGTTTTTCAGTATGGAGTAGTCTCCCATTGAATTCAAGACCAAATCAGTGTTATATCATGATTTCATCAAAACTACTGAAACTGAATTACATCATATCAAATCAGTGTTCAATATGTGTGCTTTGGAAGATGTAGGAAATGTTGCAATTAGACACCTTGGTCATTCTGGGTT
Source organism: Sequoia sempervirens (assembly GCA_007258455.2). Classification (NCBI taxonomy): domain Eukaryota; kingdom Viridiplantae; phylum Streptophyta; class Pinopsida; order Cupressales; family Cupressaceae; genus Sequoia; species Sequoia sempervirens. The sequence continues at coordinate 18,156 of VDFB02148393.1, read as the reverse complement.
ACTTGTAGCAGCAACATAAATTCCCATATTAGTGCAAAGTCTAGAGTTCGTAATTGCTTGTATCAAGCATTACAACCCTACAACACGGGAGATTCAAACAACAGATGGAGGAGTGGTGTGCAGCCTCAAGCCAAACATGATTGAAGAGTGGTGTGTAGCCTCAAGCCGTAGATGAGTTTGAGGTACGGAGGCATAGTAACAACATGCTTACACTCCATTAGATAAAAGATTTCTTGTCAAAAGATATTGAAGGATTGTCTAATGATGATGGAGATGTACTTCTTCCTATGTACACCCAAAATAAAATTGAGCAACAACCACTTCACAAGTCAATTGGTCTAACAAAGAGTGCACTTTAGTTGAAGAAAGAACAAGCTGAGTCATAAAGAATAGAAAGATTTTATTAGGCCTCAAGAGGAATTGGGAGAAAGCTATTCCATCCACATAGCTTCCAATAGTGCAATTGTCTCTTCCTTCTTCTTCTACAGCACAACCAAAAATAAAGGCTATGAGTCATGTTCCAGAAGGTGTGAAGGGTAGAAAAACAACAAAGAATGTAAGGAGAAGGTTAGAATTTTCCAACATAGTTCTACAGGAGTAGCCAACAATTGTAGCAGAAGTTCCTCCAAAAGAGTCTATGCCATAAGCAAAAGATGCGCTCATAACACATGAGACTCTTCCATCATCAAGGTCTTCATCGATTCATATTGATTTAGAAGATGAAGAAGTAGAAGCTACAACTGAACCTCCTAGGGAATTTAGTAGAGACACCATGTCTTGGCTTGAGAACTCCCTAGGTTGGAAGAGAAGGAGGCCTTCATATCAATTGAACTTTGCAGATCTTTACAACATTTACCAGGATGCACCTATGAAAAGACCAAAGAAACAAGTTCACTTTGAAAAGAATCGAGAGGGTGAGATAATCATGGAGATTGCTATGTCTCCAGAAGATAAAAATATTGATGAAGTGGAGGTTGATGATTTCATAATGGTTAAGGCCAATCTCAAAAAAAGCATTAGGCACATAGATGTAAATCTTTTCAATGTTGCAGCAAAAATCTCAAGGATAGAGTGCTTAAACATGGAGAGGATAAGGCAGCCCTCAAGGCTGAAATTTGGAAACTTAGGGAATATATTTCTAATCTTGTTCACAACACTTCACAAGTTACTCAATTGTTGCCCTAGATTCTAGAGACGCCAGTTGATCAACAATAGTTAAGGTAGTTGGTGATATATGGGAAGCATACATGGGATTGGATTGAGGAGTTCACCACCAAAGGAAGAGTTTTTCTTGCACAAATATACCAGCTAAGGTATAATTCCCATGACCTATGCCAAGGGATTCAAGCATTTGAGCAATGTATATCAGAGGTGAAACCTATGCATGAGATAATTATTTCAGATTTGAAAACTGCATATGATTCAGTAGTTTCATGAGAACATAAGAGACAAATCCTTGCATGGAGAGAACTTCACCTCTTCAAGGTGAAAACTTATGAAAAAATATCTGAAGATTTTTTTGAATAAAAATGAAAGGTTGTTTATGCTCTCTAGTTCATAATTGAATTTATTTCAAAGATCCCTTTTCAGTATCGTCATGGCAATGGTTCTTTCACTAAACTTGATGAAGTACAAGATAAGTTCTAGAATGTTGTTTGTGGAAGTGTTAGTAGTGATCCTATTGTTGGAAAGATGAGTCAGATTGAAGAGATGTTAGCAGAATTTGATAAAGTAGCTGAAGATGTGAGAGATTCCCTAAGTTCAATTGCAGAAGGTGAAGAGATCTTGGAAAAGTGGAATTTTTCTATAAATAATATTGATGCTCCTGATAGATATATAGTTTCTAGCTTTTTGGTGGATACGGTTGAGATTTAAAGTAACAACTTTCTCCCAACTTTCTTCCCATTCTTATCTCATGTTTTCTTTCTATTCTTGTCTCATTTTTTCCACTCTTTGAAGGAGAAAAGAAATCAAGTTGTAATAGTTGGCACTTCCCTGTTTTTATGCTTTCATAGGTTGTTAGATGCTTGTCTTGTTTTAGTTTTAGAAATAAAGCTTGCATGTTGGCAAGTATTAGTTGTAAAAGCAAGGATATTTTAGGGTTCCCTACTCCTCTTCTTTTGTATAAATAAAGGCAGCCTTGCCCATTTTTCTTTAATGTTTATTGTGATAGAAAATTGCTTAGCCTATTTTTCCTGCAAGTTGTTGTTGTTCAGTTTCAGTTCACTTAGTGTAAGAGCAAGCTTGTATGCCTCTTTTAGCTGCAAGTTATTGTTTAGTTCTTGTGTTACTTGTGTAAATGTATTCTGGTTGATCGCTAACCTGTAAGCCTAGTTTGCTACAATCCTGATGTCCCAGAAGTGTAATATTTTGTTCTTGAGATTTGATAAAATAAATTCTTGTGCCTACTTTGTTGCCCTGATATAATGTCTCAAATTTTTGTTTTATGTGTTATGCTTATATGATCTCTATTTCAACTTGCATTGAAAGTACAATAGATGTGCATTGGAAGAAAGTTTATTTAAGTATTTATGTCAAAGAATCCTTCCTTGTTCATTTCTAATTCTCAAGTCTATGTTTACTTGAGAAGTTAGAAATGTCATTAGAGTAGGCTTAGTCGTAGTTGAACTTCTAAAAGAGAAAATCTCAGCTACGGTGCTTGAGTTTTATAACCTTGTGCTCTTAGCTAAACAAAAAGATTGGAAAATTAGTTTTAGTTTACTTTCTTTAAGAAAAATTAGTAAAGAGGGAGCTTCCCCTCCTAATTTGAAGAGAAATTTATCTATGCACAACCATCTGTTTCTAATTTGCATTCTAGACGTGCGAATTAAAGCACCAACACTCACTACATAAAAAATCAGCCTTCAAAATCTACTAAAAATACTTCAAGCATTCTTCCATAAAGCTCTAATAAATCTACTCACATGTCTTCAAATTTCTGCACTTATATTCCTTTTAAATCTGCTACTTATACGAATGATATTCACCAAATTAATTACTTTCAAATGGACTCCACAATCTCTTTAAATATCTTCACCAAGGGGGAATATTCATGAAACAACATATCCCTTCTGATGGATGCAACCTCTTATTTTATATGCACCCCTTCACCTCCACTTTGGCCACACCAATAGGGGTCAACCCCTATATTTTATTACATATATATATATATTTAAATTTAAATCCCCAAAAATGGGGTGCTCCAATAGGGGGTCAAACACATCATTTACCATTTAAATTTGATTCTTCAAACATTGACGCCAAAGGATAAATTAACCCAAATAAATATTCAAGTTTAAATCTTTAATTTAAACTTTAAATCATGTTAGGTCAGCCAAAATAGTAAGCCTTAAAATCATCCATTTAAACTTCAAATATGATTCCCCATTTGACCTTAAATCTCTACTCAAAATGTCTTAGAATCAACTTCAGTTTTCCTTATAAAACTGATCCATGTCACCGTAAATATGTCACTCCAATATGATCAGTAAGAAACTATCCATGCTCAATTTCCATTAATGACAATATTTCTAACAACTTAACCAAACAATATAGATAATCTCTTATGAAATTCCCCCATTCATTGTATTTTGGCATTGCATGGTCAACAAACTTACATTGTTTTACTAAATTTGACTATCATATTCATCCTTGCTATTCTAACATCTATTGTAACTTAACACTGTCAATGTGATGGTGTTGATTAATCCTCTTCTATGATCATTACTTAGGTGCTTTTCTTCCTTATGTTGTACAAAAAGGTATTTGACTGAAATCATTGTATAATGATTTTTTTGTAAAACACCTTACAAAAATAGGTCTTGTAGTGGCCTACTAGGTTGCAATTAATATTGTTAGGAGAAAACTAATAATATTAAGAGAAGAATTGTGATAAATAAGTTATTTAATCCAATAGTAGAGCAACATAATAAAAAATCAAAGCATAAATTCATAGAAACAACAAATATACCCTAGGTCAAGCCCCACAAGAGGAAGAATGAAATTAAACATCAATGGGGCCTCATGAGGTAATCCCAAGATCTCTAGAACTAGATGGATCATAAAAAATGAAATGTTAATCATCATCTAGGAGTTTTTGAAGTGGCTCCTTCGGAGCCCTAAAAATGAAGTAGAGTTTGAAGCATTGCACTAAGTCTTGATATTATTTTTCTCAAAGAAAATTGACTATGTTGATATTGAAAGGGATTCATTTATCAGAATCAACATCTTCAACTCAAAAAGGTGCTAGACTATAAATTGGAAAAAAAGATGGATAAGATATGTACTCCACTCAACCCTCTTGTTGAATTCTCCATTCAAATGTATTTTGGGAATCCAACATGGTGGTGCATTTTCTTGCTAACCAAAAATGTGACCAAATCTCCTTCATCAAAATTTTGGGCTAGTTTGGTGATTGGGAGAAATTGTAGACATTCATAACAAGTTAGTGGCACTGTAGTGATCCTCAAAACTTTTTGATATCCCTAGAATGATTTCCCTATCACAATTACTCTCTAAATTCCCATTATGTTGCATTTATATTTGGATGACCATATGGTTATAGCATACACAAATAGCTAACAGAGTGATTTAGAAGGCATGCAATGAGATTTCCCACTAGAATAAGTCTCCACTCAAATAACATGACTATTCAAAATCACTAGATTGGAGTTGGAGGTGGAAATAATGGAGTTTATCAATGTGTGACTACTCTCAAATGGGTATATCAATGATTTCAACATCATTAAAAAATTCCTCACTACATACATGGACTTCATGGGCCATAAGATGTATGAAAATCTTCTACCTCATGTGTAGCTAAGGGATGATCTAGTTAGGCTAGCCTATGAAGATATTTCTAACTATGACTACATGAATTCGATCAAAGACATCAAGGATTTCCTCAACTAGCACAACATGCAAAACAATACTACTATATACCTTCTACCAGAACACCACTCACTATATAAGAAAAATATAATAGGAATTCTTCAACTATTATTCCTCAAACAAATCAATCTAAACCAAGATATCAAACCTATTTCTATTGTATGGTGCAACTAAGGAATTAGGGGCTTTTACAAGATATTGAGTCATATAACAAACAAAACTTACAAACAACAATTTTGAATATCTCTTTATTAACTTGCAACTAAAACATTACAACACGAGTATTATATGTTCAATACATTACAATTAAACACACATGCATGGATTCTTACATGCCTTGGAATAAGCCTTATAATCACAAATTTTTGATCTAGACTATTTCCTTAGCATTCACCATGAAATCCCCTTCAATCTGAAAACACTCACTAACTTCCCTCTAATTCATTCTTGTAGAAAAATTCTCTAAAAAACTTTCCTTAAAAGAGGTCAAGATCCTTATTTATAGCTTGAAAATAGAGTAGAGGTAATTTCCCCATGATAGGACACATAGAAAGGCTTCATTGAATCTTAGGATCCACATACAAGCAGTAAAAATTGTCACTTTGTCATTTTTGGCAAAATTTTGAATTTTAGCAATAGTTATAGAAATTCAAGGGATAACAGGATATATCTCCTTGACTAGAAATTTCCATAGATGCAATATTTTGAAGGAAATTAAGCCCATTGAAAATTTTTAAGGGGTATGTGGATATCATATAGATTACATGAAAAGTTTCAAAATAATTGGAACTTTAGGGTAATCGAGAGCACAAGGAAATTGTGAAAATTTGGGGGTTAACAAACATATCCTAGATAGGGTTAAAATTTTACAATGGGGAATTTTGGCTAAGATTGAAGGAAAAAGGAGTGAGGTGGTGGTTTTAAGGAGTAAAAACATATCCTAAACATAGTTGAATTTTACAACACCAAAATTTCCTAAAGCAAAGGAAAATTCTGCAATTGCATAAATTTCATAGTTTCACTTGAATCTTCATCAAATTTGAAACATGACATCACAAATACTAAAAAGTCCCACAATCACATAACTTTCCAAATGAAATTAGATGTTCCTCAAATTTGAAACATGAGTACCCAATTGGCCTCCTAACAAGATGACTCAATCACTTGGCCATGAACCATCCACTATTCTTTAAAAATTGCATCATCTATTCCTATAAGAAAAATAAACAAGCGAAGTAAAGGAAATTTTTTTTGGGTGATGTAGGACTACTTGTGGACCCAAATACTCCTGCATCAAACACACCGAGTAAGTGAAATGTTCCATGATTTAGAAACTCATGAACATTCTAACAAGTTTGGAATGAGAATTATATACTTGAGAGTTTTGTAGAACTCGGCCAAGAAGCTGCATTTGCAACTCTATTTTTCTAATGGATCAGATATTCCATGTAGTCCTTTCCTTTAGTCTTCTTAGCCACTCGAGATTCAACCACTCTGTCTATTTCTTCCATCTTCTTCTCACACAATTGATCCATTCACCCTTGTGCATCGTGCAAACTTAGGTGTGTACCTCCTTGTAAACTTGTCTCTCCTTCATGAAATTTGTGCAAATCAACAATGTTGAAAATGGAGAATATGTCTATCCCTTATGGAAGCTTAATCTCATATGAGAATTTCCTCAAAACTTTGCATAGGCCTATTTTCTTCCATTTTCACTTATTGTATGTTCCCTATGGGAACCTCTCCTTCCTCAAATGTTCCAAAAATAAGTCACCTACTTGGAACTCTTGTTCCCTTTTGTGCATATTACCATACTCCTTATACTTCATGGAAATCTTCGCCAAAATTTCCTTCACCTCCTTGTGTAACTATGGATGTATTTAGAAAAATATTCTGCTAGTGCACTCTTCTTGTTCAAATATGTACTATCCCTCAACTCATTAACAACTTTTGGGTTGTACCCATAAACTATCTATAATGGGATCCTTCCTATACTTTTTTTCATTGAATTGTTGTAAGAAAATTTAGCTACCCAAGATAAGATACCATTGATGTGGTTTGTCTCTCACCAAACATCTTAAATAAGTTTCCCAAACTTGTGTTCACAATTTTTGTCTATCTATCCATCTAGGAATGATAGGCTAGGTTGAATCCTAACTCTATTCCCATTTTCTTCCATAGTGTACATAATAAATGGCCAAAAAATATAGTGTCCCTATCTGAGAAATACTTCTAGGAAATCCATGCAACCTAACAACCTCCTTGAAAAACATTGTAACTATGTGGGATGCATCAATCATCTTCTAGCATGGTATAAAATGAGCCATATTAGAAAATCTATCCATTACAATAAAAATTGAGTCATTACCTCTTTGTGTCCAAGGCAATCCCAAAAAAAAATCCATACATATTTTCTCCCATTACCTCTCTAGTATAGGAAATGACTAATATAGTCCCATGTTTTATCTTTCTCCCTTAGCATGCTAGAAAACTTGGTAACCTTCTACTGACTTTTTCATATCTGCACTCATACCAAGCCACAAATATCCTTCACTTAGTTGTGCCAATGTCTTGTCCAATCCAAAATGAAAACTCAAGCCTCCACTATGTTTTCCTCTTATGAAGTTCTCTCTCATTGAACCCCTGGGGATGAACAACTTATGCACCCTAAATAGTAAACCATCCTAAATGAAATACTACAACCATGGAGTCCTATATTTTTCTACTAGACTTTTACTAGTTTTCCATACTTCCTTGAAATAAGGGTCTTCTAGATACAACTCCTTCATTGCATCAAAGCAAAAACATTGAGACTTAACTCATTCTTTAGTAAAAATCTTCTGCTAGGTACATTTTCTACCCTTTTAGACTTACCACTCCTGTGTTTCAAAAAAGAGAGTAGATTTGCAAGAAATCCACTCATTTCATATGCCTTTGGTTTAACTTACCTTGACTCTTGATGTATCATAAGGCATGATGGTTTGTGTACAACACAAATTCCTTGACTCTTGGATCCATCTTCAACCCTTCCTCAAATACTACAAAACCTAGATATAGTAGTTCTTTTCACATAAAACTTCATTTATTCAAATTCACAAGCAACTTCTCTTCATTCAATCTCTACAACATTGTCCTAATATTCTTTTAGTGCTCCTCCTTTTTTTTACCAAACACTAGGATATCATCCAAATAAACAATAAAAAATTTGCTAAGGAAAGGACTTAGCACCTCATTCATTAGTCTCATGAAAGTGTTGAGTGCATTTTTCAACCCACATGGTATCACTAGCCACTCATATAATTCATCCTTGGTCTTGAATGTTGTCTTCCATTCATCACCCTCTCTAATTCTAATTTTGGTGACTCCCTCTCTTCAATTCAATCTTAGTGAAGTATTTTACTCCACTCAAACTATCCATTAATTCCTCCATTAGTGGTAATGGAAACCTATACTTAATGGTGATTTTGTTTATAGCCCTTGAATCAATGCATATTCTCCACTCTCTATTAAACCACTTATCGAACAACTCCTACACTTATCTATTCAACTCTTCATTCTCCATGGGTGTCCTTTTGTATGGTTCCTTGTTCAATAGGCTAGCACTCAATATCAAATCTTTGTAGTGACTTATTCTTCTCACTAGAAGTAAGCCATCAGGAAAGTCCATCAATATCTCTATGAACTCATCCAAAATTTCTTGGAATTTCATGGGAGCCTCTTCCCTTCTCTTTATTTCTCTATCCTCTATAGGTTTAGATAGGAAGGAAAAACATACCTTCTCCCTTTTGATATCCTTCAAGAACTGCTTTCCAATCACTAGACAAACTCTATTGGTTTTCTCAACCTCCCCACCCTTATCCTTCAAGGTATTTAACACAGATTCCCTCTCATCCTTTATCTTATAACAATTATTCAAGCCATCATGTGTAATGTCCCTGAATTTTGAGTAGTCGCCAACCACTAAGTTAATTTAATTAATTAAATACTAAATTGTCCTAAATTAATATTGAGTATGTTTATATTTAATTGATTAATTAGTGTTAAAGTGACTTTATTAATTAAATGTGCTCAAGTATCAAATAAAGTGACTTTACATTATTAAAAAAATTATAAGTGGGGAAGTATAAAAGGAAAAGGACAAAGGGAACTAATTATCTTGGTAAAATTGATTATTAGGCACAAAAATTGAGAGTGCAGCTTTTAGAAACCATGAGGATGAGAACCCTCAAGTCTATGGATTGGAAAAAAACCCAATTTCATTTGCAAATAGATTCACTTCATAATTCACATTAAGTCACAACGATTATTGAAATTTGTGAAGTATTTGCAAAGACAAATTTTAATAGATTAGAAGAGTATGCAGAAATAACAAAGACAAATTTGAATGGAGTTTCTTTGGTCAATATTTTATTAGCATCAGGTTAGACACCATTCAGTAAGTGAAATAGTTGATTGAATATTGTCTATAAAATCTCCTCTTGGTTTTTGCACGTTATTTTAACACGAATTTCATAGTTTGACATATGTAAACATTTTGTCAAACAAATACATGACAATATCTAAACTAATTGCAATTTAACCAAAAATGCATTTCTAGGTTGTTACATTCAGCAATCAAAGTTTCCATTCTCATTCAAATGAAATATGTTTGAGATGCAAAATATGGAAATAATACAAGCTACAACCAATACTAAACTCAAACTGTGCAACTGAAATGAGAAAGGTCGCATTCAATAATATTTTAGGCTTGGAGAATATTGTTGTTTATGATAGACATGTATAGATTTGCATCCCTTTACAATAGCTTTCTGAGCATAGATAACCAACAATAAATACCTAGAACTGAAAGTTGACTTCACATTAGATTCCTCATACAATTTCATTCCTTAGTAGAAGCCTCATCTATCCTTCAAAAAGATCTATGTTGCACCCTTTTTGCTAAGCGATACCCTTGTGTAATACCAAAATTGTCTAGGGATAACCACAACCCAAGGAAAGAGGAAGGCATTTGAAATAGGCAATCTATTACTTCTGGAAATCATACCCAACCACTATTGTACACCCAAAAACCCTCATTTCTTCTCACAAAAAATATTAACAATGATGATATAATGAAATCTGCACCCTTATTCACACTCACAACTTCAAAAAATATAGGCACCTACCTTGGAAATGAGATTTTAGATGGATAGGGATGTATGCAATATTAAACCTCTTTAAAACCAATGCCTAGTCTAATATATGAGACCCATTACACTCGCCCAATCTAAAATAGTGAGTCCACAATATGCACACAATAATATACCTCTTCAACCCTCACACCCAAGCTAATATATTTTTAGTATATTCACCAATAATTTAAAAGTCTCTATTTCAATCGACCAATAATAGGATTGAACCAGCATAAACCAATCAACATAAATGAAACCCTCGAGACTCCAAACTAAACAAAGATATTAATTGGTAACCCTCAAATTTGTCTCCATAGGAGACTCACGAATTTTCCAATATCGAGCTTCGTGAAAGACCTATACATTCTCTCCAATATGACTAGATAGGGTGGATTAGTCTCACCACTGAAACCACTTCCCCTAGGTTTTATGTTCCCTAAAGCCAAGAAATTTGAAAAGCTCCTCAAAATATCAATCACAAAAATAAGCAAGCATAATAAAAATGATCTCAATTTCCACTTTATATATGACTTGTACTTTTCTTTCTCATAAAATAAAATAAAGTGCCTTTATAAAGTTCCCTTTTAAATATTTCCCCAAAGTCACTTTATAGCACCTTTTAATTTAATTATTTAACATTACCTTATAAATGTACTTTTTCCCACCAGAAAAACATTAAATAATTAAATAAACCAATTCCCTTAACCTGACTATAGCCTATGAGAATTAAATAGGCTAATAATTCCACCTAGAGTGATCATTGAGAAGGGGAAATTACAGTTCTCCCTTCTCAAGATTTCTTTCCCTCAAGCAATTGTAAATTAGGGTGATGCAAAATTCGCTCTCCTTCCCACATAGCATCCTCCATGAGCAAGTCTCTCCACATGATCAAATATTCTTTGATCACTTTTCTCCTTAATCTCCTCTCATTGACATCAAGAATCTCATTAGGAACCAGTACCAACTACCCCTCCTCATCCAATGGAGGTAACTTTGTTGACGAAGTAACCTGCTACCCTAGTGCCTTCTTGAGGCATGACACATGAAATGCATTATGGATCTTACTATTCTTGGGAAACTTGGTCTCATACGCTACTTCCCCTCCACACCTAATTATTCTATAAGGACCATAGAAACGTGGTTTCAAATTTTGTGCACTACTATTTTTTAGTGAAGACTATCTATAGGGTTGCAACCTCAAGAAGAACAAGTCTCCTACCTCAAAATTGTGCTCAAACCTATGCCTATCTGCATAATTCTTTTGTTTATTTTGGGCCACCTATAAATTATCCTTAAGAGCCTTAAGAATATCTTGGATCTCATGTATCCAATCCTTGGATTTGGGAGCCTTGTTATCCCTAAATGCTAAATCCGCAAATGGAGGAGCATCATATCCATACAATGCTCAGAATGGTGTCATGTCAATGTACATATGGTAAGTGATATTGTAACAGTTCTCTCCTAGATGTAACCACTTAATCCATGCCTTTTGCTAACCCAACACATATTTTCATAAGTACCCCTCAACACATTTATTCACTATCTTTTTCTAACCATCCATCTGAGGGTGGTAACTAGTACTGGGGGTCAACTATGTGCCAACAAGTTTGAACAAATCGTACCAAAATGCACTAAGAAAGCTATTGTCCTGGTCACTGACAATGTACCTAGGAAACCCATAGAGTCTAAAAACCTCACTAAAAAATAACTCTGCCACCTGTGGTGCCATGTACTCTGATGAGATTGCGAAGAAGTGAGTGAACTTAGTCAACCGATCTACCACTACATAAATGTAATCCCTTCCATGAACCTTAGATAGACTTGCGATGAAATCCAAACGCACTCTCCCACTTCTATTCAGGAATGAGCAATGTCTCCAGTAACCTTGTTGGATGAGTGTGCTCTAACTTGTTCTACTAAAAATTTATGCATTCTCTCACATGTCGCAACACATCGTCCTTGAGGCCTTTCCAAGAGAACCTCTCCCTGATCTTCTTGTAGGTTTTGAAGTATCCAGGATGTTGCCAATAACACATCATGAGTAGCCCTCAAAATCTTCTCCTTTTTGACTTAAGGATTGACTATATCTTGTCCTTGTAGTAGATAATGTCATCTACCACCTTGTACCTATCATCCTGAGTATGACCATCCATCAATTCACATGAAAAATTATTCTTAGAATATTGCACCAGAATATGGGACTTCCAATCAGCTGAAATCTTTGCAAGGGAGCACACGGTTGGTTTCTTGGAAAGGGCACCAACAACTATATTTATCTTTCCCTTAACATACTCAAATTTGTTCGCTTGTATCTTTCTAACCCACTTTTGTTGTCTCTTATTTATATCCTTCCATTCCAAGAAATACCTCAAGTTTTTGTGGTTAGTCCTAAACACAAATCTCCCACCTATCAGATATTGTCTAGACTTCGCCAAGGAATGCATAATGGCAATCATTTCCTTGTCACAGATGGAATATAATCTCTCTAGTTCCCTAACTTCTGACTCTCAACTTCTATTAGATGTTTATTCTACATCAATACAACTCCTATACCCTCACCCAAAGCACCACACTCTAGCACAAAAGCCTGAGTGAAATTAGGAAGTACCAAAACTGGACATGTGCTCATCACCTCCTTGAGCCTATAAAATGGACTTTGAGCCTCCTCTATCCACCTAAATGCCCCATTATTTGTGAGATAATTCAAGGGTGTACCCAACTATGAAAACCCCTTAACAAAGCACTTGTAGTAGCTACACAACCCAAAGAATCCACACAACTTTGTAAGATTCTTAGATGGTGACCAATCCAAAATTGCCTAAATCTTCTTTGGATGCACTTGCAAACCCTACACACTAATCACATGGCCCAAATATAAAATATTTGTAATTCCAAACTTGTATTTAGATGCCTTAGCTTATAGATATTATATTCCCATAATACTCAACAACTTGTCTAATTGTCTCAAGTGATCATCCTGTGTTTTTCTATAAATAAGGAGATTTTCAAAGAACACTAACAAATTCTTGTTGAAGATGTGGTTCATACATGACTGGAAGGTAGTAGGTTTTGTTAGTAAAATTGAAGGACATGACCAAGAACTCATAGTTCCCATAATGGAAATTGAACATTGTCTTATGCATATCCTACTCTCTAACCCTGATCTGGTGATATCCTGATTGAAGATCAATATTTGAAAAGTAGGCTGCCCCATGAAATTCATCAAATAGATCATTGATCTTGAGGATAGGATATATGTTTTTATTCATTTTCTTATTCAAAGCCTGATAATCTATACACATTTGCATGGTCTCATCCTTATTATTAACCAAGACTATTGAAGAAGTGAATGGACTAGAGCTAGGTCTAATATGACCCATATCTAACAACTCCTTGATGCCATTCTCTATCTCATCCTTTAACTTATTTGTATTCCTATAAGGAGTGGTTATCACCAATTTGGTTCCCTCTTCTAGCTCAATAGTATGCTCAAAGCCTCTATCAAGAGGTCTCCCTAGAGGAATCTCTCTAAAAACCCTATCATGTTTTCCCAAGAATGATTGAATGTCTACATGATATGGTTGGCTTCTATCTAGAGATTTCTTGGATGTAATCAAACACTCTACTGCCCAAGCTACATCCCCATACCTGAATATACTCTCCATTCCCTATCTAAAACTATTTCAGGAGAACCATTGGCCATACCTCTTAGAACCACCCTCTTACCATTTGTTTCCCTAAATATCAGCTCTATTGAGTCCCCAATATGGCATTAGTATCACCTAGATCAACTACATAAAAAAAATCTATCACTATATAGTTTCCCAATGTTACATCCAATACTACCATCACTTTAAATCCCTCAAAGTTCTTTACAAGAATACCTCTCTTAGCCACCAACGTTGAGTCTATGGAATTATGGGTTTCCCCACTATCAATCAAAACTATGACTCGATTCCCCCACAATACTCCCCTAAATCTAAAAGAGTTAAATCTAGGAGTACCTGATAGAGTGGCAGTAGCTCCACTTTTAACCTCCTCATGTGGTTGCTCATCATCTAAGCTACTATGTTCACTACCCTGAACCTATTCTTCTTCCTCTTCACCATCACTATTAGAAAGTACGTCAATATAATACACCTTAACCTTACCTATGCATTTGTGTCCAGGCTCCAATGGATCCTTATAGCTAAAACATAGCTTCTTCCTCCTCAACTCTCTTTGAGCCTCATTATCCAACTTGTCTTTCCTAGGCCACCCCTTTTGAAAGGGTTTCTTTTCTTCTTCTTTTTGAGTAATGAAAGGTTTAGATGGGAACTTACTCCTAGTGATAGAATTCTCCATGTCACATGCCCTAATGATCACATCCTATAATGACCCTAGTTTGAAGGCCTTAATCCAACCACACAGTGGCTCGAATAATCCCTCAATAAAAATAATTATCAACCTATTCTCTAACACATCCATGACCATGACCGAGAACCTATAAAACTCTAAAATCTAGGCATCCACTGTCCCAACCTACTTAAGCTATGTCAGCCCCTTGAAATGTAACTCTAGATCTTTCTTGTCAAAAATTTCAATCAACTTCTATCTGAATTCCAAGTATGAGGTAATGTTGGCATGCCCCAAAGTGACCAGCCCATGGGACCACCACTCATGGGCCTCTCCATAAAAATGTAATGTTGCATATTTGATGGCCTTTGTCTCCAACATAGGATTGAGTTGGAAATATGTATCTAGCTTTTGAATCCCCACTCTAGCAATGCATTTGTTAGAGCCATTAAAAGAAGGAATAAACAACTTTCCCACTTTTTGTTGGAGATCCGATTCTAAGGGCCTCTATTGTGATCCATTGGCTTATTCCTGTACTTAATGATGCAAAAATCATGTAAAGACATGGATGCATGGAATTCATCACCAAGAGCTTGATACTTCCTCAAATAATCAATGAGCCCTTCACCTTGTCCTTGCTATCCCCGATTTCTAACATGTTATCCTCCTAAGAATTAAGGTAAAAGTGGTCTAGGAGTCACTCTACTAGCTTCCCTAGTGTGAATCTATGCTAGAATGTGAGTGTTGCTCCCTTTACCATTATTCCCATTGTTTCCATTATCATCATTATGATTTTTAGTCCCTCTTGTACCATTATTACCTGCATTGTTATGATTTATCATAAAATAAGGAATTCGACCAACTATTGTTGACCCCTTGCAAAGTCATTCAATATCTACATTATGTTTCCCTAATGCAGTTCATGCTTGTCACCCATGTTTTCCTCTTTTTTTTTACTCTAAGTTAAAGGGGTTATCAACTACCCTCTCTGTTTCCCTTCTACTCCTATATGTTATATAAATCCTCATCTTCTGGATTCATAAATGATCATGCAACTAAAAGAACTCAATACTACCCTAAAAAATTTGATACCAAAATGTGTATGCAAAAATCATAGGCTGGCAAGAATTCCAACTCTAATACAACTATAAAATCCCCTCCTAGTTTTTACATGTTATTTTAAAATGATTTTCATAGTTTGACATATGTTAACATTTTTTCAAATAAATACATAACAATATCTGAGCTAAATGTAGTTTTACCAAATATGCATATCCAGGTTGTTGCATTCAACAATCAAAGGTTTCCATTCTCATTCAAATGAAATATGTCTGAGATACAAAATATGGAAATAATATAAGCTTCAATGTAATATCCCTGTGCATGGGTGATGCGATGACCATGTGTTGATTGGGTTTGTGTAAGACCCCAGATTCTTCGATGGTGGCCTTGGTGGTGAAAGATCCTCCCTAGTTGCCACCCTCACTACCAAGCCGATCTTTTGGTGTAGTGGTTGGGACTACATTGGTATCAAAGATTAGCTCTTCTTTCCATCCTAGTGGGTTGTGCAAATGTTCAATTGGCAGCTTGAAGAATGGCAAGTAAATATAGAAAATGGTTGGCTAGTCTACTTCATGAATCTGGTAGTAAGCTTGGTAACTTATCTCAATTGGAGAATGATACATTGGCCTTGTTGAAGAGTGTAGAAGAATGTTTTATCATTGTTGAGAAATCACCTTCTAGCATATTGTAGATTGCTCTTGTTCCTACAGTGACTTCTTTGGGTCAACACATGTGGTTGAGACATATAGATAAAGAGGTAAGATTGTTGGTAACTTACTATTTGAGTGAGATATTAAGAATCGTGGCACCTCAAGTACCTTATGATGACAAAATAATGCACTACTGGATTTGACACCATTTTTCGACAGGCGTTCATCGATTGTTCGACAAATCTTTGTCGGAAGAGCGACACAATGGCGAAAATATTTCTGTCACTATTTTTTCGTCGCAAGGCCGACGACAAATCAAACGTCAAAATAATGGCGAAGAATCATCAGTCGACGGCATCATGAAATACCTCGGGACTTCGTCAGAATATGGACGAAAAATTTGTTTATCCACCGATGAATTAAACC
Source organism: Sequoia sempervirens (assembly GCA_007258455.2). NCBI lineage: Eukaryota > Viridiplantae > Streptophyta > Pinopsida > Cupressales > Cupressaceae > Sequoia > Sequoia sempervirens. The sequence goes on along the minus strand of VDFB02148393.1, from coordinate 1,622 downwards.
AGAAGTTCGTCGCCGGTTCGATGAAATGGGCAAGCAGTAGCGTCAAAACAACAAAAGACGTTCGTCGAAATTGCGACGACATACTCAGGTAGTAGCGTCGAAAGAACACCAAGAGTTCGTCGAAAGTGTGACGAAATTAGCAAGGAGTAGCGTTGGAAGAACACCAAAAGCTTGTCGAAAGTGCGACGAAATTAGTGAGTAGCGTCGAAAGAACGTCGAAAGTGCGTCGAAAGTGCGACGAAATTAGCAAGGAGTAGCGCGGGGAGAATGCGAAAAGTTCATCGAAAGTGCAATGAAATTAGCAAGGAGTAGCGCCGGAAGAACACCAAAAAATCGTCGAAAGTGCGACGAAATGGGTAGGGAGTTACGACGAAATCGTCGTCGCAGCTATAGCAACTTCATCGAGCCTTTCTATTGATTCATCGGTTAGTGTCGTCGAAATTGCGACGAAGAAGCAAAATTTAAAAAATAAAAATAAAAATCATGGAAATGTACCATTGCGGAGATTGACGACTGATCATACATACAGACTGCATATTGGTTTGATGCTTCAAACGATGCATTACCTTATTGAGCTTTCTTTGTTTTGAGTATAGTTTAATATTCTCTACTTAACAAGGCCAACCAAGTGACAGTGGAAGCTCATTTGGCCCCTCCCCCCCGTCACATCACTCTCAATTCCCCATACCTAATCATATAACATTAATCATTGATTCATCAATAACATATAACATTCATTCATTCATCCATTAATAACATATGACATTCATTAATTAACATATTCACATTCATTCATTAACATATAACATTCATTCATTCATCCATTAATAACATATAAGATTCATTAATTAGCATATTCACATTCATTCATTAACATATAATATTCATTCTTTCAATTTTTACATATTATCAAAAATATGGTTGTCATGATATGATTACAATCACTTTTTTTTTTTTTTTTTCAAAGCTACATAAAGCTAAAGTGGAGTATCATTTTCTAAATCAATATCTATCCCCTTTAGTTATTACGCCCCTCTACTTGTGATCTTAATATGCATAATTAGGTACGCTCATGGCAGTGAATGTTGCTTCAAGGATCTGGCGCAATAAGAAATGTTAAAGCCCGATATGTTTTATTATTATTGTTACAAGTATTTGATTAATTAAAAGAAAATTAGAGTGGTTCTCTTTACCTGATGGGTCCACATCATATTCCTAAAATTTTGTTATAGACTCATGCTCAACATGTTGAACACCCTCTAAATCCCAATCTGCAGTTAAAACATGAAAGGTTACATTAATTAATACACCAATTGAAATTAAATATGTTTAAGAGAACATGAGGGTGGTCCCCTTTACCGGATGGGGCCACATCATGTTCCTGATCTTCTCTAGCCTGATCATGCTGAACATGTTGATCACGGTCTACATGCTCTAAAGTTGAAACATGAAAGGTTACATTAATTAATACACCAATTGAAATTAAATATGTTTAAGAGAATATGAGGGTGGTCCTCTTTACCGGATGGGGCCACATCATGTTCCTGATCTTCTCTAGCCTGATCATGCTGAACATGTTGATCACGGTCTACATGCCCTAAAGTTGAAACAATTTAAAGGTT